>CM062055.1:10707500-10867500 GCA_030954485.1 Citrullus mucosospermus | reverse complement strand
GATTTGTTAGCTGGACTACAAACCAATTGTTCATTAGAGGATCAGTAGGACTTAAGGAATAAAAGGTGATTACAAAGGTAAAATAGTAATTTTGACCTAGCTGTAATTACGAACAACTTGTGAAGAATCGAATTAGTTATCATGGTTATATCAAGTGGACATAAATATATTTACAATGTGGAGATTGCAACTATTAGGCTTTAGTGAAGTGTCCCGGTAGTTAACGAATGTTAATTAACTTGGTTAAAGAGTTTAGTCTGTTAATTCTGGGTCGTTGAAGCTCATGATCTATAGGTCCATTAGGTCCCCTTGTTAGCTCATGGACTATACCTTATAACAGTATGTTAAAAGAATTTGATGGTATTCAAATTTCGTTGAGGAGCAAATTATTACAGTTTATTCGTTTAATTATGAATTAGATGAAATTGGAGAGTTAAAGATATTTAAATGTGATTTAAATATCAATCGATGAATAAAGATTCATCCGGTTGGAAATTGTCGGGACAAGTGGAAAAATTATTAATTTAATATTTTTATATTTAATATTAATTTAATATAATTAATTAAATTGTTTAATCAATTATTATTTAAATTAATTATATATTTAATATTAAATTAATATTATTTAATTAATTAAATGAAAATTTCAAATTGGGACTTTCAAATTGCATGGAAGCATGAGGTTTTGCCTTCTAAAACTCTCATCTTTTTCACTTTCCATCTCCTAGTTGAATGGCTTAATCACCATGAATGGTGTCAATTCCATGACTAATGTGATTAGCTAAACTTCTTCTTTATATTGGAGAAGAATTTATGGAATTAAGGTTTAATTCGAGGTTGAATTTTGGTTGAAAATTCAAGAACATAAAAACTCTCCAAATTATTGTTTTCTCTTAAATTTGCTCTAAATTCATCAAGATATGGATCCCTCAATCCATTCTAATGCCAGAGAATAATGAGGAAGTTTTCATGATAAAAAATTTAGAGAAGGTAGCTTCAATATTGAGCTACAACAAGTAAATAACTTGCCTCTGTTTTTCGGTTCTTAGAATTTGCATGTTTAACCCTCAAAATTAATAAAATTAGAGTACTTTTGATCCATCTTGCTTCCACATTTACGTTGTTAACTCCTTCAATTAGTATTAGAGCATGCTTAAAGTACTCGATCTGCATTAATTTGAGCTTGGTGGGTGCAATTTCATATGATGAATCTTGTGGTTGTTAAAGTTTGGAATTTTCTGGTTTTGGCATCTAATTCAGCTTTGATTTGTTGTAACTATTGTAATTGACCGCTTGTTTATGGCCTTTAATGAGTGAAGAAGGGTTTGTAATTTTATTGGAGTCAACAAAGTTGAAATTATGTTGTAATTTGAAGAAATTGCAAGAGATGCCACAAAGTTCGATTAGTAGGGGGCTGTTTCTGCCGCGCAAAGTCACAACGCTCCCTTAATAGCGTCACGACACTGTTTTTCATTTTCCAGAAACGCACGCAGATGAAGTTGACCCGGTTCAACTGAACCGGCCTTTGGCGGTCCAGTTTAGTCAAATTCCACCTGGTTTAGTTCTATTTTCACCGTTTGGAGTCCGGTTCAAGTGGTTTGTAGCTGGTTCGAACTGGTTCGAAAAGTTCGGGATCAGTTCGAGTGATTTTCTCAATTATTATTGTAATAATTTAGCTGTTTTAAGCCTTTAGATGCCTAAACCAGTCCACTGTACTGTGTTAATTAATTATGCATTTAGAATGTATGTTTTAATTAAATTAAATTTATTTGTGCATATAGTATGCCATATAGATTTAAAATCCCACCATAGGATTAACATGTTTCATGCATCTATGTATGTTATAAATTGTTATGATATATAGTATGCATGTTTAGATTTCATAAAATTAGTATAAGTTGTTATATTATTTTAATGAAATGTTTGTTATAGATGTTTATTCATTTATAAAGAGTTATAAAATGAATTAGACATTTAAAATCTTTAACAAAGATAAAATGTATGCTCACTTAAGATTAACAAACCTAGAGTAGGTAGTTAACTTATAAAACAAAGGTTACAAAAATTCACTCGGCAAGATCTTATCTAAGGCTAGAGGTACTTAAGTTGACGGTTTACGGAACACTTGCTACTTAGGGATCAAACAGATTCTTAATTTATGTAAACCTAGTTTTATGAGCTTGTGTTTGTGATGTAAGTATAAAAAGGATTTTATCACTTAGACATCGTAGGGTAAATCCAGTATAAGAGTTATACTTGGACAAAAACCTAAACTTAGGTTATATTTAATTAGTTGAGATACAACTAAGTAAAGATACCCAATATACTAATTAGAGCACTTCAGTAGGAGAGTTGTATATATGATATACTAGCTCTCACATCCATAAGAGTTCACACTGTGAGATTCATGCTTGGTTTTGAGTCGCTTTGGGAGCGGCCTCCATTTAGCAAGTGTTTGCATGAGTCAATAACAAGGTGAATAGGGGAAGTAGTTCATAGTAAGTGGTTGAATGGAGTGTATCAACACATCCTACGGTCTCTTCCATTAGGTCACACCGTGAGATTTCCATGATGCACCTGCTAGTTATTTCTTAACATGACACTGCCATTCAGAGGGTTTGTATCATGGGATTCAGAACAACATGAACTCCAGAAATGGATAGGGTTTCTTGGGTCCATTTTTAGCATTCTCTTTCCCTCAAAAGGTTGTTGATTTTGATCTCTAAAATTTGAAAATGGAGGGTTACACTTAAAAAATTTACTAAGTGTTAGTATTTTTTGACCAAATAAATGATAATTAAATACAATAGGAATAAGAGTTATTCTCGTATTAGTATTTAATCAAGAATGTCTTGAGTTAGTGAAGGAGTAATTGACTGCCCCTTGGTAGCAATTATTCTAAATCACCAACGTATCATTGCAAGAGAATAATATTTTTTTGGTACATTATTACTTGCTAAACCTAATTGGATTATATAGAATTATTCAGCAATTCACTAAACATAGGTTTATTTTTACAACAATGTCTACTTCGTTCATACAACTACTAGCTTCTGAAAAACTTAATGGACATATCTATGGTACTTGGAAATTAAATCTTAATACGATATTGGTTATGGATGATCTAAGGTTTGTTTTAACGAAGGAAGTCCACCAATTTCCAGTTCTGCCACAAACCGAAGTGTTCGAGATGCGTATGACAGGAGGATAAGGGCTAACGATAAAGCTCGAGTCTACATCTTGTGTGACATCCCAAATTTTTGGGTAATTTTTTACTTTAAAAAATTAATTATCTTGAATTATTTGGTTACCTGTTTGAATCTTGAGGCTTTAATTGAATCATGTTGAGAAAATAATTCAATTTTAAAGTAATCGTGATAAAAGATTTGGATTTAATTCAATTACTAGAATTTATTTGGGGGAGATTTAAAAGTTGGATTTAACCTGATGATTTGAAATTCGGTGAGATTTAAGAACTGAATTAATTTAGAAAATACGAGGATAAGTTGGAATTGAATTGTTAGAAGATATTTTGGTTAAATAAATTATTAAGTGGTGGTTGGAAAAGATTTGATTTGATGAGTTGAGTAATATTATATTAAATAAGTTGTATTTTGTTTGGGAAAAGGAAAAGGAAAAGGTATTATTTAGGGTTTTGAAAAAAGAGAAAGGAAGGGAAAGAGAATTTAAAGAAGTATATATATATATATATATATATATATATATATATGTTTAAGTCAATCTTGGATTTCAGTAGGTTTTGATCTACCATTTACAAGTTGCCGCCCAACTGCTCTCTCTCCGTTCGGCTCGGCTTCGCCGACATCACCCCTTTTCGTGAGTTACGTTGGGATTTCAAGATTTGGTTAGGCCAGGACGGTTTTAGTATGAATTGTTGATTTTTTTTGTAATTTCATGAAATCGGAAGCAGGCTGTCCAAGCAGGTTAAAGGGTCCATTTTGGTTGAACCCATTGTTTGAAGTATGGAAGATGACCATGGCAGTTGCACTTTGGGTAAGAGATTTGGTCCACTTGTTGATATATCTTGCATACCTATTTTGTTGGTGTAGTCCATGATTCCCTTGTGTTGGTTTTTAGATCCGTTTTCAAAGGGGCTTTGGAGAAGGTCGAGATTGGAGGAGCTAGTGTTTAATTAACTTATTACTATGAACTGAAAACCCAACTTGATTATCTTAGTGATGACTACTATGTTGTGATGATTGTTATCCTTATTTATCATGCCTTGTACCCCTATTGACGTGAACCTTTGGGTACATTAATTATGATTATGATTATGATTATGATTATGATTATGACAGGTATCCCTCGAGATCACCATCTATGTTTGTGTTTATGATTGTGACCTTTGGGATCACTACATGCCTCCAGGTTCGCTACTTATGCCTATGCCTATGTTGGGTACACGAGTGCACATGATAAAAGGATAACAACCTCACCTATTAGGTCCAGTAGCTGGTCACTTACAGAGTATTTTGTACTCATTCTTTTCATGTTATGTTTTTCAGGTAAGCGAAAGGACACCTTGGTGAATGATGAAAGAAAACCTTGATCGTGCCATTGGGACTAGTCAGATGCTTTCGCACAAGAGATTTCATGTTTTCATCTCTAAGAATTTTGGTTATGTCATTTGAATTCAGAACTTTATTATTTTTTTTTTCTCTTTTAAAATTCTCACGATTAGATGTTTTATGCGAGTTTTCTGCTTTATTAAAATTGTACAAGGGGTACCCCGATCAAAGATTTTCAGTTATTTGAATTTTGCAAAAGATATTTATTTTAATCAAAAAGTTATTTTGATCATTTTTGTAAAATTATGAAAAAGAGTCGTTTTAGATATATGAATGCATATAGTGACGACCTAGTTCAAGTCCTAGGAAGTCGGGTCGTTACAAAATATTTCTTTTTCGATTCATCCCTGGAGTTGAATACCTCGTTCAAGAATTGTTTTTTATCCAATTTGTAGGAATCGATAGAAAAGGCAAATCCCTTATGATACACCAAATTCGACCGGGTTTTTGATAGAGTGGATAAATTTGCCATTTCTTGAAATCTCTCGTCTGATTCAAAATCGTGGTGTAACGTGTATGCCCTCCTGTTCTGGTCATGGAATAGATGAAATAAATAAATAAATGGATTTTTGTTCAAGAATGAAATCTTATTGGAACTGTCCATTTCATCCTTCGGAACCATATCACATCTCGGATTTGATGAAATAGGATGAATTGAGACGATATTTTGTAAACATGTAATTATCTTGAATATTGTTGTTTGATTTCTATTTTCGATTTAAATTGAGTTTCATAGCTTGTTGCACAAAAATAGATATTATAATTTCCGTACTAAGATGCGTCGAGAATTACTCAAGTGTGATCATGATTAAGCAAGTTTTCCTATAAAAAGCCCAAGTATAAGCTCTTATAGGTTTCTTGGTGAGTCTAGGGTTGAACGCAGGGATTTGTAATAACTAGGCGTTGAGAATAGATGCATGACTATGCGGTGAACTATACATGTAATATGTGCATGAGTTGGTTGTATGTATCTAAAACTATACATAAAGAATGAATAAAATTTTCTACAACTAACAATGAGGTGGATGCGGCGATGGTTAGTCAAATGTCATAGTGTCAGATAGCATGCGTTGAGAATGAATGGAACCATGCGATAAAAGTAGAGTTAACGCAGGGGCTAGTTGTTACCTAAGTATATCTAAGTATAATTACATACCTACAAACTGTGTTTGTGAATCCATCTCTCGATGTTTCGACGCCACATTAATCTTATCTCTAAGACGCATGGTAAGTTTGCGTTAGCAATGAACTACATCTCTGCACTTCATCTAGTCCTGATAAATGCTAAAGATTAACCGTCCACTCTCTCAAGCTAGACAGTCGTGCTTGCTACTTTTGTTTGTCAGACAAAGTTATGCAAGCTAATGATATGCATTAATCAAGATGTAACATGCTTAATATTGCTTAAGAAAAACTAACTTCTAACATCTAACTCATTTAGCATTCAAACAACATGGTGTAAGGTATTTAATATGGAAATAGATGGAAGGTAATCATCAATCAAACTCATATTAAGAAAATAAACCATTCTCTCGAATGTCATTAACAAAACATAAGTAAGAAGGAGGGAAATGGAGATAAAACAGAAATGGAAGGCGTCAAGCCACCACTGGCAACGTCTTGCTTCATGGAGGCTTGAGGTAGTTGCTATCTGATACATAAATTTCATAGGGTGAAGGTTCTCACTCACTGGGAGACGACTCTGAAAGTTCTCAGAATCCTTCTCTCAGAAGAGCTAGAAATGGAGGCTGGTTATGGTGAGGGAGAATTTGTGCAGAGCTTTCACCTCTTGAACTCGTTTCTCTCTTTTCTTCCTCCCCCCCCCCCCCCCCCCCTCTCTCGAATGGAGAAGCTTTGGGCTATTTATAGGCGTTGAAAAGTTGAAACTCATGATGACCTGACACCTTTGCATTAAATTCCCTGCCCTGCTGCGTAGACTTTTTACATTGTCGCCCCATTGGTTCTGCCATGATCTGATAACATGTTGTCCTTTTTCATAATGACATGACATCTTTTTGCCCATGCGTCTGTATCTACTTTTTCTCAACACATGGTATAAACGCATAGTCTCGACACATGGGTTTCCACTTGTTCTCGCAGCAGCTTCGTCTTTTAGTACTTGGGTTATTTGTGCTTCTTTTCTTCTTAACGCTCATAATTTTTCAGGTATTTTTTTTTTGTAAACAGTGCCAACGCATGGTAATACATTTTACATCATTCAACTACCAAAATCATGCGTTTAGCTCTAAAGTTACTCTAATTAATTCAAATAGTGACTATAACAACTTGTATTTCTACAAGTTATCAAATATATTAACTATTTCTTTATTTTTTGATCGTTTGGAAGGGACAAAAGAAACATATTGTTCTTTCTTCAAAAATTTATTATCTTTAATGGACCTCTCAATAGGATTCCAATGATCATATCCTGTATCTAGTGACGACCTAGTTATTTTGATCATTTTTGTAAAATTATAGAAAGAAGTCGTTTTAGATATATGCATGCATCTAGTGACGACCTAGCTCAAGTCCTAGGAAATTAGGTCATTACATCTTGGCAAACATATCTGATGTTTTGTCCAAGAAGCATAAGAACATGGTGACCGCTAAGGAAATCATGGACTTGCTACAAGCGATGTTTGGACAATTGTCCTCATCGGTCTGACATGGTGCTATCAAATACGTTTACAACTCCACCACAATCCCCACTCAAAACGACTAAGTCTACATGCCATCTACAATAAGTCATATACAACGTACAACTCTCAGACTTGACTGAATTTCGAGAATTCGAGACTTAGGCAGAGTGAGCTGAAGTAGGCTAAGCACCAGGAACATCCTTGCTACCTGGGGGGAGAAAAAGAAAAACATTGGAAACATAAGCTAATAGCCCAGTGAGTGACAAATCTTTGTAAAACGAGCATTCATTGAAAATAGGCATGTTACGTATAACGAATAAGTAAGAATTTAACATATTGTTCAACTTAAACATACTTTCCACGAAATCCATTATTCTCATAAATCAAATCACAAATCATGCAGGAGTGTTTTCCAAGGAGATTAACAATAACAATTTAGTTTTCAAACTTTTCCCTTAGTCGAGGCGGAGCAACGCTTCTACGCACTCAACGTCGAAAACAACCTTAGTTGGGGTGGAGCAAGACTCAACACTCCCAACGTCGAAATCGTCCCTGGCTCAATGTGGAGCAAACTCGACGCACCAGCCAAATCAACCTCTATGTGCACATAGGAATATGACGGGTTGCCCAAGTACCTTCTCAAGTCCTTCAGTACTGGGTCCCGGGGAAACTCACGTGCCTTCTCGTGTCCTTGAGCACTGAGCCTCCTCTAAAACATTTTAGAAATCCGTTCACATCACAGTTCACATGAAAATCCTTTCATAGAAATCATAAAAATCTTTATTCAATAACATTTTATAAAAATTCTTTCTATCAACTTTAGAAACATATAACATGCCTTGTGAGTAATACAATCAACATTATGCATATTAAACAGTTCATTGTAAAATCATACTTCATAAGAACATTTTAAATAAAATAGAATTGAAGAATAAAATAGTCACTCACAACTCTTTCTAGGCTTTACGTGGATTATACGCCTTCCCTATTTCTTCTTGGCCTGCAAGAGACATTTATCTTGCGTTACTCAACAATAAACCTTTCTCCTTTCCTAAACTAACATTATAAGCGAGAATCCTAGCGATACCAACCAACAGAAGCTGTTACTAGCGATACTTGATTGAGCGACACTAGCGTTATCTTACCTTAGCAGCGACACTCAGTGATATCTAGCGAGATCTGTGAGACGGAAGACTCCTTTGCGTCTCAGCGACACTCGTCTCGCTATCAGTACCCAGACAGTGTGCCAATACTTGATTTTCAGCGGCACTCTGCACTGTAATTTCTTCCTTTCCTCTTGTTCTTACTTTAATTTATTAAAAGTCATAAGTTCAAACGGATTTAGAACTTCTTCTCTTCTACAAACTTATAGAAAATTAAGTTCTATAGCTTACCTTAAAGTTTCAAGGCTTAACTCTTCCTCGTTCTCTCGGTATTCTGAAATCACCTCATGCCGTTACGGATTGCTTATCAATCTTGTAAGTGCTGCTTTTCCTAAAGATTCACATAGTTAATCTTCAATTTCAGCATTACCATCCTTCACAAAAGTTGTTAGGAATTGTATTAACTTACTAACCTCCAAATTTCAGCTCTAAACTCGGCTTCCTCTATACGTTCTACTCCGAATATCAATCACTGCTCAGACTGTGCGACTTCAATCAATCCTCTATTCCAGCTCCGTTTTTAACATCAATATGAGTCGAATTTTGTCCAAAATCCGCAAGAACACCTTCCTCAATCTTCTTCTGAAGTTGTCTGAAATATGGAACCGACTTAAGCTCTCGAAATGTCTTAAAAATGATTAAACATTTAATTAATCCAACTATATATACTACCGACTTAGCCTTTACAAACACTAGGACTTATGTTGCCGACTTACCCTTCAACCGCAGACTAGCGCAGGGTTCTCACCTCAACGTGAGACACTCATGTTAACTTCTCCTCCAATACCTCCAGCAACTGACCACACCCAACGCATGGTGTCGTCCTCAACGCCTCCTATTTTGACGCATACATTCCCATCATACAGCACTATTTTCGTCGCGTCAAGACCACTCTGTCTTCGACGTGAAGTGACTTCAACGCATGTCTGCCTTCGACGCATCGACTTCAGCGCATAACTGTCCTCAACGCAGAGTGACTTAAACGCATGGTTCAAGCACATTTCTTTCCCCGCCAATATCACCTATCCTTCAACGCGGGTAGCTTACTTTAGCTCACTACCCTCCGTGAGTCAACCAACAACGCATGGACTTGGCCAATACAGCCAAAATTTCACTTCCCAAAAATTCTTGTTCTCGCTCATGACCACTTCTCCCTTTGAAACGCATAGCCACAATCGCATTGCCGCACCCCGACGCTTGGTAATGCAAGTCAGTGCTTACACTAAGTCTAGACCTTCATCCTTGAGGAAAAAGAATATGATGAAGAAGAAAGGAAAAGGAAAAACTACTGCAAGTTTCAAAGGCAAGAAAAAAACTGTAGATAAAGGAAAATTTTTCCCATGCAACAAGGACGGGCACTAAAAGAGGAACTGCTCAAATTATCTTGCTGATAGAAGCTGAGAAAGAAATACAAAGAAACTAGTTCCTGGAAACAACTTAGAGATGGCGAGATAACTCTCAAAGTTAGATTAGGGGAGATCATCTCAGCCAAAACAGTGAGAGTTTTGAAGTTGTTTTTTGAAGATAGATACATTTTATTAGAAAAATGTACTTAATGTTCCTAGTATCAATAGGAATCTAATATCTATCTCCTGTTTGCTAGAACAATTGTATAAATTTTTTTTTTCTTTTGAAGTAAATGAAGCATTCATTAGTAAAAGAGGTATTGAAATTTGTTGTGCAAACTTAGAAAACAACTTATATAAATTAAAACCAACCAAAGCAAAAGCTATTTTAAATATTGAGATGTTTAAAACAGTTGAAACACAAAACAAAAGGCTAAAGGTTTCTCCTAATACCTATCTTTGGCATTTAAGACTAGGACACATTAATCTCACTACGATTGGGAGATTGGTTAAAAGTGCTTCTAAATCAGTTAGAAGACTACTCTTTACCTCCATGTGAGTCTTGTCTTGAGGGTAAGATAACCAAAAGTTTTGTTTTTTCTGAAAAAGGTCTTAGAGCCAAGGAATCCTTAGAACTCGTGCATTCAGACCTCTGTGGTCCTATGAATATTAATGCACGAGGAGGGTGTGAATATTTCATTAGTTTTATTGACAATTATTTTAAGTATGACTATGTTTACCTAATGCATCATAAGTCTGAAGCTCTTGAAAAGTTCAAAGAGCATTAGGCTGAGGTTGATCGACGTGGAGAGTATATGAACTTGAAATTCCAGGACTATTTGATAGAACATGGAATCCAATCTCAATTATCTACGCTTAATACACCTCAGCAGAATGATGTATCAAAAAGGAGATATAGAACCCTATTAGATATGATTCGTTCTATGATGAGCTATGCTTAATTGCCTGATTCGTTTTGGGGACATGCAGTAGAGACTGCAGTATATATTTTGAATATGATTCCTCTAAAAGTGTTTTAGAAACACCGTATGAATTATGGAGAGGACATAAAGGTAGTTTATGTCTCTTCAGAATTTGGGGATGCCCAGCACATGTGTTGGTGGAAGATAAAAAGAAGTTGGAACGTCGTTCAACACTATGCCTATTTGTAGGATATCCCAAAGAAACAAAAGGTGGTTTGTTTTATGATCCTCAAGAAAATAGGGTGCTTGTATCAAAAAACGCCACATTCTTAGAGGAAAACCACATAAGAGATCATCAACCTCGTAGTAAACTTGTATTAAGTGAACTTTCCAAAGAAACTACAGATAAAGTCAACAAGAGTTGTTGATCAGGCTGGTCCTTCCACAAGAGTTGTTAGTAGAACACATCCTTCTCAAGAGTTCAGAGTGCCTCGACGTAGTGGGAGAGTTATTCATTAACCCGACCATTACATGGGTTTGAAAGAAACTCAAGTTGTTATACTTGATGATGGCATAGAGGATCCATTGACCTATAAACAGGCAATGAATGATGTAGATCGTGACTAGTGGATCAAAGCCATGGATCTCGAAATAGAGTCTATGTACTTCAATTTTGTATGGAAACTTGTAGATCAATCAAATGGGGTAAAACCTATTGGTTGCAAATGGATCTACAAGAGAAAACGAGACCAAGTCGGTATGGCATAGACCTTTAAGGCTCGATTAATGGCAAAGAGTTTTACCCAAAGAGAGGGGGTGGACTATGAAGAAACTTTCTCTCCTATTGCCATGTTAAAATCAATTAGAATACTCTTTTTCATTGCCACATTTTAGGATTATGAAATTTGGCAAATGGATGTCAAGACAACTTTTCTGAATGGGCATCTTGAAGATAGTATTTATATGACTCAACTAGAGGGGTTCCTTGAACAAGGTCAAGAGAAAAAGGTTTGCAAGCTTAATCGATCCATTATGAGTTGATACAAGCATCTCGATCCTGGAATATAAGGTTTGATATTGCGATCAAATCCTATGGCTTTGAACAAAATGTTGATGAACCTTGTGTCTACAAGAAGATTATCAACACCACTATAGTTTTCTTAGTCTTATATGTTGATGATATCCTTATCATTAGCAATGCGATAGGATTTCTGACTAACGTTAAACAATGGCTAACAACGCAATTCCAAATGAAAAATTTGGGAGAGGCTTAGTATGTTCTTGGAATCCAAATAGTTTGAAATCGCAAGAACAGAATGTTAACTATGTCTCAGGCATCATATATTGACAAAATGTTATCTAGATATAAGATACAAAATTCCAAGAGAGGTCTATTACCGTTTAAACATGAAATTCATTTGTCAAAGTAACAATGCCCTAAGATACCTCAAAAAGTTGAGGATATAAGATGCATTACCTATACATCAGCAGTCAGAAGTCTGATGTATGCCATATTGTGTACACGATCAGACATATGCTATGTAGTAAGAATAGTCAGCAAGTATCAGTTCAATTCAAGATACGATCATTGGAATCCTATTGAGAGGTCCACTAAAGATCAGAAATTGTTGAAGAAAGAACAAGATGCATCTTTTGTCCCTTCTAGGCGATCGAAAAATAAAGAAATAGTTAATATATTCAAGATAATTACGTATTTACAAAATATCGTCACAATTCATCCTATTTCATCAGATATACGGGATGTGATATGGTATCGAAGGATGAAATGGACAATTCCAATAAGATTTCATTCTTGAATAAAAATCCATTTATTTATTTATTTCATCTATTCCATGACCAGAACAAGAGGGCATACACGTTACACCACGATTTTGAATTAGACGAGAGATTTCAAAAAATGGCAAATCTATCCACTCTATCAATAACCGAGTTGGATCCCTTTTCTATTGATTCCAAGGATGAATCGAAAAAGAAATATTTTGTAACGACCAGACTTCCTAAGACTTGAACTAGGTCGTCACTATATACATGCATATATCTAAAACGACTTATTTTCATAATTTTACAAAAAAAGATGAAAATAACTTTTTGATCAAAATAAATATCTTTTACAAAATTCAAATAACTGAAAATCTTTGATCGGGGTACCCCTTGTACAATTTTAATAAAACAAAAAACTCCCATAAAACATCTGACCGTGAGAATTTTAAAAGAGAGAGAAAAAAAAAAATAAAGTTCTGAATTCAAATGACATAACCAAAATTCTTAGAGATGAAAACATGAAATCTCTTGTGCGGAAGCATCTGACTAGTCCTAATGGCACAGTCAAGGTTTTCTCTCATCATTTGCCAATGTGTCCTTCGCTTACCTAAAAAGCATAACATGAAAAGAATGAGTACAAAATACTCAGTAAGTGACCCACTACTGAGCCTACTAGGTGAGATTGTTATTCTTTTATCATGTGCACTCGTATACCCAACATAGGCATAGACATAGGCATAAGTAGCGGACTTAGATGCACGCAGTGATCCCGAAGGTCACAATCATAAACATAAACATAGGTGGTGATCCCGAGAGACACTTGTCGTAATCATAATCAATGTACCCAAAGGTTCATGTCAATAGGGGTATAGGGCATGATAAACAGGATAACAATCACCACGACATAGCAGTCATCACTAACACAATCAAATTGAGTTTCCAATTCATAGTAATAAGTTAATTAACCATCATACCAGTGGACAGAATAATCATAACCAACCAATGCAATAATCCAGTCCATACAATAACCATAATTCAGTCAATAAGTAACCATGGGCGTAGACTCAGTAGTAAGTCCCTTACATGAGGATACACCTAAAAGCGACCAAAGCCAAAGCTAACCAAAACACCCAATTCTGGATTTCCAACCATTGCTCCTCCAATCTTGACCTTCTCCAAAGCCCTTTCAAAAGCAAATCTAAGAACCAACACAAGGGTATGACTGTTCGTTGGATTTTTGTTCGTTTAATTTCTAATTGAATTGAATTTTCTTAGCTCATTGCACAAAAACAGATTTGTCATTTCCATACAAGCATGCGTTGAGAATTACTCTAGATGTGATCATGACTAAGCAAGTTTTCCTATAAAGACCCAAGTATAAACATTTATAGGTTTTCCTGGTGAGTCCAGGGTCGAACGCCGGGATTTGTAATAATTAGGCGTTGAGACTAAATGTATGACTATGCGGTGACTGTACAAGTAAATATATGTGCATTTGTTGTTTGTGTATCTAAACTATACAAAAAGAATGAAAAGAATTTCCTACTACTATTAATGGAATGGACGCGGCGTTGGGTAGTCATATGAAACAATGTGTCAGATAGCATGCGTTGGGAATGAATGGGACCATGCGGTCAAAGTAGAGTTAAACGCAAGAGCTAGTTGTTACCTAAACTTTCCAAGTACAATTACATACCTACAAACTACGTGTGTGAATCCATCTCTCGATGTTTTGACGCCACACTTATCTTATCTCTAAGACGCATGGTAAGTTTGTTTTGGCAAAAGATGAACTACATCTCTGCAACTCATCTAGTCTTAATTAATGCTAAAGATTAACTATCCACTCTGTCAAGCTCGACAGTTGTGCTTACTACGGTTGTTTGTCAGACAACGTTATGCAAGCTAAAAATATGCATTAATCAGGATGTAACATACTCAGAATTGCTCAAGAAAAACTAGCTTTTAACATTTAACTCATTTAGCATTTATATAACATGGTGTAAAGTATTTAATATGGAAATGGATGGAAGATGATAGTCAATCAAACTTATATTAATGAAATAAATCATTCTCTCGAATTTCATTAACAAAATATAAGCAAGAAGAAGAGAAATGAAAATAAAATAGAGATGAAGAGCGTTAAGCCGCCATTGGCAACGTCTTGCTTCATGGAGGCTTGAGATGGTTGCTATCTGATACATATATTCCATAGGGTGGAGATTCTCACTCACTGGGAGATGACTCTGATGATGCTCAGAATCCTTCTCTCATCAGAGCTCGAAATGGAGGCTGGTTATGGTGAAGGAGAAAAATTGCAGAGTTTTCGCCTCTTGAACTGGTCTCTCTTCTCTTTTCAATGGGGAAGCTTTGGGCTATTTATAAGCGTCGAAAAGTGTAAACTCATGATGACCTGACACCTTTACATTAAATTCCATGCCCTGCTGCGCAGACTTTTTACGTCGTCGGCCCATTTGTTCTGCCATATTCTGATAGCGTGTTATTCTTTTGCATATTGATATGACAGCTTTTGGCCATGCGTCTGTATCTACTTTTTCTCAACGCATGGTCTCAACGCCTAGGCTCGACGCAGGTTTCCACTTGTTCTCGCAGTAGCTTCGTTTCTTCGTGCTTCGCGCTTCTTTTCTTCTTAACCCTGGTCAGGAACAGAAAAGCTCATCGTTTTTCAGGTATTTTCCTTTGTAAGTAGTGCCAACGCATGGTGATACATTTTTCATCATTTAACTACCAAAATCATGGGTTTATCTCCAAAGTTACTCTAATTAAATCAAATAGTGACTACAATAACTTGTATTTCTACAAGTTATCAATGACGGACTACACCAACAAAATGTACGCAAGAGAAAGCAACAAGTGGACCAAATGTCTTACCCAAAATACAATTGCCACAGTCATCTTCTATACTTCAAACAATAGATCCAACCAAAATGCACCCTTTAACCCACTTGGACAGCTTGCTTCCAATTTCAAAATCCTTCAAAGCTTGAATCTAAAACTCAAACCCAATGGGTAACAACAATTAAAAAAACACTTGGGTATTCACGAAATTACAAGACTTAAAATTCCAACATAACCCACGAAAAGGGATGATGTTGGCGAAGCCGAGCCGAATGGAGAGAGCAGTTGGGTGGCGGCTTGCAAATGACAGATCAAAACCCACTGAAATTCAAGATTGGCTTAAATATATATATATATACTTCTTTTAATTTTCTTTCCCTTCCCTTTTCCTTTTCCAAAACCCTATATATATATATATATTAAACTTCCTCTTTTAAATCTCCCCAAATAAATTCCACTAACTGAATTAAATTCAAATCTTTTATCACGATTACTTTAAATTGAATTATTTTCTCAACAAAATCCAATTAAAGCCTCAAAATTCAAACAACTAACCAAATAATTCAAGATAATTAATTTTTTTAAGAAACAAATTATCCAAAAACTTGGGATGTCACATATTTATTGTTTCTACCTTCCATTTTCTATGAAGAGAATGAATCTTTTTATCGAAGGATCAGGAAAAAAAATGGGTCCGAACCTCACCCGGAATGATTTGGAAGTTCCAAAATAAAAAGATAGTGTTATTTGCTAGTAACAACATAATGGAGGCAGTCAATCAATATGGATTGATCCGAGATTTGATTCAAATCCAATATAACATCTATGGGTACATAAGAAATTTCTTGAATCGATTCTTTTTAATGAATAGATCCAATTGTAACTTGGGATATGGAATTCAAAGGAATCAAATAGGAAATGATACTCTGAATCATAGAACTATAATGAAATATACGATCAACCAATATTTATCAAATTTGAAAAAGGGTAAGAAGAAATGGTTCAATCCTCTTGTTTTGATTTCTCGAACCGAGAGATCCATGAATTGGGATCCTAATGCATATAGATACAAATGGTCCAATGGGAGCAAGAATTTCCAAGAACATTTCATTTCTGAATAGAAGAGCAATTTTCATTTTCAAGTAGTGTTCAATCAATTACGTATTAATCAATATTCGATTGATTGGTCTGAGGTTATCAATAAAAAAAAGATTTGTCTAAGTCACTTCATTTCTTTTTGTCCAAATGTCTTCTCTTTCTGTCTAACTCACTTCCTTTTTTCTTTGTGAGTTTTGGGAATATCCCCGTTCATAGTCCGAGATCCACATCTATGAATTGAAAGGTCTGAGTGATAAACTCTACAATCAGTTATTAGAATCAATAGGTCTTCAAATCGTTCATTTGAAAAAATTGAAACCCCTCTTATTAGATGATCATGATACTTCCCAAAAATCGAAATTCTTGATCAATGGAGAAACAATATCACCATTTTTGTTCAATAAGATACCAAAGTGGATGATTGACTCATTCCATACTAGAAATAATCGCATAAAATCCTTTGATAACACTTCTTCCTATTTCTCAATGATATCCGATGATTAAGACAATTGGCTAAATCCCGTGAAATCATTTCATAGAAGTTCATTGATATCTTCTTTTTATAAAGCAACTCGACTTCGATTCTTGAATAATCCACGTCACTTCTGTTTCTATTATAACAAAAGATTCCTTTTTTCTGTGGATTATGTGGAAAAGGTCCATATCAATAATTATGATTTTACATATGGAAAATTCCTCAATATATTGTTCATTCGCAACAAAATATTTTCTTCGTGCAACAGTAAAAAAAAAAAAAACATGCTTTTTTTGGAGAGATACTATTTCACCAATCAAGTCACAAGTGGTGACAAAAGGTATAACTTATACAAGTCTTTCCATTTTCCAATTTGATCTGATCCATTTATTTGTCGAGCTATTTAGTCGATTGCAAACATTTCTGGAATACCTCTAACAAAGGGACAAATAGTCAATTTTGATAGAACTTATTGTCAACCTCTTTTAGATATGAATCTATCTGATTTAGAGGGAAAGAATCTATGCATCAACAATCGAACGTCTGATGTATGCCATATTGTGTAAATGACCAGACATATGCTATGTAATAGGAATACTCAGCAGGTATCAGTCCAATCCAGGATATGATCATTGGATGACCGTTAAAAATATCCTCAAGTATCTAAGGAGAACGAGGGACTATATGCTTGTGTATGGTGTTAACTTTAATTTTTAGACCGACAAAGATTCGAATAAATGTACATAGGGATCAGTGTCCACTCTAAATGGAGGAGCAATAGTTTGGAGAAGTATTGTGCAAAGAGAAGACGTAATCGTCAAGCAAATTGAGTTAGAGCACAACATTGTTGATCCATTTACAAAGGCCCTCACGGTTAAAATGTTTGAGAGTCACCTAGTGAGTCTAGGACTTCGAGTTTTGTAAACTAGGACAAGTGGGAGAAAGGCTTAGGTATCTGATACCCAAATTTATTATGATTATATGCTTTTCTCTTTAAACTCAACATTGTGTATACTCACTAGAGTTTTAGTCCAAGTGGGAGTTTGTTGGGTTTTATGTCCTAAAACTCGTGGTTTGTAAACATTGGACATGTTCTCAATAAAGTTGTTATCGAGATTTATTTAGTAAAGTTGTTATTAAATATGTGAATTGCATTTATTAAATCCAATACACTAAGAACCCTTGGCTATGACTTTATGTGTTGACATAAATTGGATCAAGTTTAAGTAATAGCTAAAACAGTCTATAGTATAGGAATAAGCTTGGGTACCTTATCCTGGGGACACTATGGATGCGACCCATTTTGTATTTGATACAGACAATGTGATCCTATATCGTTTATGTAGAGACATGTCAGTGGGGGTATCCTATGCAATGAGTTTGCATAAGACCGGACCATGAAATAATCACTTTTACTTTATAATACCATTTATTGTTAAAATTGATTATTTCAACCTAATGACCTAAGGTAACTTGATCTTAATCCTGAGCTAACTATGAACTCCTGTTTGTTTGAGATTATCCTTTAATCTGCAAGGATGAGAGTACCCAATTTCGCCAATTCAATAAGTCCCCCATTTTAGGGGTAAGATCAAATAGATAGTTGGGGACATAGCCCTGCAAGATGGAATTCACTCCTACCTTATTTAAGGATAGTAAAAAAGTTGTTCCCTTAAGTGCTGACTCTGGGACTTGAACAAGGGGCCCCACCCTCTCATTGGCCTGAAAGGAACTCAGTTTGTTGGTTGGACAACAAAGCAATTATTCATTAGAGAATCAATGGGACTTAAGGAACAAGAGGCGATTATAGGGGTATAGAACGGTAATTTTGACTAAGTTGTAATTACGAACAACTTGTGAAGGATCGACCTACTAATCATGGTTATATCAAGTGGACAGAAATATATCTCCAGTGAGGAAAGTGCAGTTACTGGGTTTTAGTGGAGTGTCTCGGTAGTTAAAGAATGTTAATTAACTTGGTTAAAGAGTTTATTCGGTTAATTTTGGATCATTGGAGGTCATGATCTGTAAGTCCATTAGGTACCCTTGTTAGCTCATGGACTATACCTTAGAACAGTATGATGAAATGAATTTGAAGGTGTGCAAATTCAGTTGAGGAGCAAATTATTACGGTTTATTCGTTTAATTATGAATTAGATGAAATTGGATAGTTGAAGATATTTAAATGTGACTTAAATATCAATTGGATGAATAGAGATTCATTGGGTCGGAAATTGTCGGGACAAGTGGAAAAATTATTAATTTAATATTTTAAGGAAGCATGAGGTGTTGCCTTCTAAAACTCTTATCTTCTTCACTTTCCACCTCCTAGTTGAATGACTTAATCACCATGAATGGTGTCAATTCCATGGCTAATGTGATTAGCTAAACTTTTTCTTTATATTGGAGAAGAATGGATGGAATTAAGGTTTAGCTCCGGGTTGAATTTTGATTGAAAATTCAAGAACACAAAAACTCTCCAAATCACTGTTTTCTCTCAAATTTGCTCCAAATTTATCAAGATATGGATCCCATAATCCGTTCTAAGGCCAGAGAATAACAAGGAAGACTCTTGTGGTAGTCCACGAAGTGTTCATGATAAAACATTTGGAGAAGGTAGCTTCAATTTTGAGCTACAACAAGTAAGTAACTTGCCTCTATTTTTCAGTTCTTAGAATTTACATGTTTAATCCTCAAAGTTAATGAAATTAGAGTGCTTTTGATCCATGTTGCTTCCCCATTTACTTTGCTAACTCCTTCAAAAATAACATCAATAACGATTTATTAATAACAGTCAATTGTTTACATTAACTATCTACGAGTTTTAGGGTATAAAACCCAACACTATAGTGCATAAGAGTGCAATTATGAATCTATAGTAGTTCGCCCCATAGTTAATGAATGTTGATTAATTTAATTAAGAGTTTAATAAATTAATCTCGTATCATTGGAACTTATAATCTGTAGATCCATAAGGTTCCCTTTCTAGCTCAGAACGAATTAACAAGGACCAAAAATATTGAATGAAAATTATAAATGTTCAAATTTATTTTAGGGAAATATATGTTAACTGTATTTGGTACAAATTAACATAATATATATATATATATATAGCTAATTTAGAATTAAACTATATAATATGGAAAATTCAATAATATGAATTGGATTCATATTAAAACTATATGTTAATAATGAATATATGAATACGATTTATATTAAAACTATAGGTTATAAGAGAAATAAACATTTGAGTATGATTTAAATATTCATTTAAATAAATAAATGACTAATTAATTAATTAATTAATTGTTATTCAATTTAATTATTATTTAATTTAAATTACATTAAATAACTCTCCTGCATTGCAGGGAAGTGGGGAGTGGAGAGAGTGGGGAGTTGGACTCCCGTTCTCTCTTCAAATACCGATTTTTCTCTGTATTTTAGGGTTGGTTGAATTTTGGTGAAAAACTTCCTCCTTGCTCTCTCCCTTTTCTCTCATAATTTTCCACAAAGAAAATTTATCTACAAAGAAGTCAATCTCCTTTCTATTCACTCAATCTTTTAAAAGGAGTTTCCCACAAACTGGTACCTTGCCAGAGAATAGCAAGAAAGACTCCTTGGAGGCGCCATTGTTCGAGAGAGAAGAATCTACTGTGGGATCAGTTCGTTGGGAGAAGAAGCGAAAGAAGAAGAGTTCTTCGAAGGTAATTTTCTACTTCCCTTAAAATTTAATGCTTAATTTGGTGTAATTATGATTACTATATTGCTTTTCTAAAATTTAATAAAAAATGAATTCAAGGATTCGATCCCTTCATTCACACTTTGCAATATTTTTCTGTTGCGTTCTAGACAAAGATACCAAAGAAAGGCCCCAATAATGTTACCTCTGAGAAGGTTGGTTTTGTTGCTTTGTGAAGGATGAATCAACTTGGGCTATGAGAGATGGATAGCAGTTGGGTTATAAGTTGATGATGATGTAATAAAAGAATAATATTCTAAAACAATTAATTAATAAGAATTCAAAATAAGTCCACCAATGATAACAAATATTTGATCACTTGTTGACTCATAAATTTGGTATATCAACTATATATAAAATTATTAAATTTAGAATATTAGTAATTACTCGATTTACCAAACATAAAGTTTATTAGTTGATCGATATATAAAATATAAATCATATGAGTTAACTAATATACTAAACATAATATTTATATCTACATAAGATATATATTAGTGATATACATGTTTGATACACGAAAGAATGATAAAATTAGTATAATAAAAAGGGAATTAGATCTGATTTTTTTTTTAAGTATATTTGTAAATTTCAAAAAAGCATTCCTAAATTTACCCCATAGCTAGATATATGTATATACTTCATTGGTTATTCTTGCAACTGCCCAAAAACAAAAGTGAAATACGAAAAAAAAAAACCAGAAGTAGCTAGTGATTAGTTGATTATATTAATGTTATATTATAATTTATAAATCATAATTATAGTAGTTAATTTAATATAGGGATTCCTTGAGTTCAATAACATCAAAAGTATTAAAATCCATTTCCCTTTTGCAAGTGGATGCCCACATTGAAACATTATTTGCTTTTCTCAATTTTATAACTGCAAGCTTGAGATTCTATAGAGAAAAAAAACAATCAAACCAAACCACACTTTCCTCAACATAAAGAAAGAAAAAAACTGAAATTGATCATAACCCTCATTAACTGACTTCAAAAGATAAGGTTGTAAAAGAAAATTTAAAAAAAAAAAAAAAAATTAAATTATAACAATGAAAACAAAACTTGCTCAAATTCAACTGTCATTTTCCTTCAAACATTCTTGTGGAGTCCTTGAGTGGCAGCAACAGAAGCACAATCCATTGGTTGAAACCCTAATCTTTCCTTCTCCAAGTCATAAACAACCTCTAAATTTTGTTGTTGGAAGCTTCCAAAAATGCCAGCCGGCCCGTCGCTGTCGTCGTTATCGCCACCGACACCGTCCATGGTTTGAAACAACAAGCATTTAACCACAGTGGAGTTAATTGGAGCAGCCATGGCATAGAAGTTATTTCCTTGTGGCAAAACAACACTAACATTATTCAAAAAATGGAATGTTATAGAAGGGAGTTGAGAGTCATCAATAAAAGAAAAATTGTTGTTTCTACAAGGAACTTTATAACAAAGATCAAATCCAGTATTGAGTTCAACTTGTTTGGCTCTTGGATAGGCTATCACTGACTCAAGATTTGAAATAAGTTGTGAATACAAAGGTTCAGGTAAATGAGTGTAAGTAGTACCAGAATCAATCAACATACCCCCATTACCCTTTGTATCAATCTCTCTCAATTTGAAAGAAACACCAAATCTAAAATTATTATTTCCGTTTCCTATAGTGATTGATTCAAGCCCAATATAGTAGTAGTTGGGGTAAATTGGACTTTTCAACAAAGGAGTAAATTGCAAATGGTCATCTTTTGAAGAAATAGCAAGGTTACCAAGAATCAAAGGGCTTGAGAAATTAGGGTTATTTGAGAATTTAAAAGGCAAGAAACAATGAGAAAACCCCTTATGAGAAAACCCTAATTGGAAAGGAAGAGAAAGTAAACCTCTACCAAAACCAGCAATCCCAATTGGCTCTCTATAACTTGCACCAACACATCCAAAACAAAACCTAGGGATTTGCTTAGTGGAATTTGGAGAATTAATATTATTTCCATGCATGAAAAGGACATCTCTTGTTAAAGTTCCAATTACAACCCCACTCGCCCCATAAGTGTAAGCAAAGGAAGGGCATGGCCTAGGGCAATTGCCCTTCACAAGGGTAGCAAGGGAACAACCAGCAATTGTGCAAGGATCAAAAGGGTTATCAGAGCTATGAATATCCATACAAAAGGAGCTACCACAAGTTTCTCTAATAGAAGTAGAAGAATGAGTAGGCAAAAAAGCAGCCAATTTTGGGCCTAAAACATTGTTTTGATACTCCTCACAATCTTGACAATCAAAAGAGAGGTTCCCACAAGGAACCCATGTGAGATCACTTCCAGTGTCCATATACACTTGAATAACTTGTGGGGGTGTCCCTAATGTTAAGGACATCAAATAACCATCCCTAATTTCTCTCAATGGCTCTATCACATTATCATCACTACCCATTTCCATTGTCTTCAGTCTCTTCCTTGAAATGGAATTATAGCCTTTTTTAGGGATAAGGAGGGATGTTCTTGAATGAACAAGGCCAAGAACTAGAGAATCTGTGGGAAAATTGGTTTTAGGGTTTGCAGCTAGGGTTTTTCTTGAGACATATACAAGAAGAAGGAAAAAGCTCAAGAATTTTGTGGCAATGGAAGTTGATATTGAAGGCATTTTTTTTTTTTCTCTGTAGATCTTTGTGAAGTAGTAGTCACTAAGATAAGTTCATTTGGCAGTTGAATATACCTTTTCATATAGACATAATTTATAGGAGGAATGTGAAGCTATCATAGTTTATATTATTACTATTATTATTATTTTATTATTGGAGAGAGTTGAAGAAACAAGGACGATTAAAATAAATGTATGGATTTAAATATTATATATGTAAAAAGGTGTAAAATTTTTATTTCTTGTTAGGATTATTATTATTATTTTCTCCATTCTTACTTAATTAGATATATGAAAAAGAAATGATATTAGGTATCATTTATCTGGTAGGATTATATTATTTAATGGAAGGAGTTCAAGTAAGTGGAATAAGAGATGGAGAGAAGTCTTCTTGGCTTTTTTTGTTGTGATTTTACTTAATTGTCAACTAGCTAACTGTGGATAGTTTGTACATTCCGAGAGAGAATAATATATAATATGTGCCAAAGCAATCCGTTGGTGGGAAAATTTTTAAAACACTATCTAACAATATATATTCCTTCTATTCACCATTTAACACGTTATTTAATGATATATTATTTTATTTCATGAATTGTAATAGCGGATTTAGCTAAAGTCCAAAGGCTCGAGCTGCTCTCAAATTTTCACCGCCAACTAATATTAATTAGCAAAATGAAACCCTCCCTACACCAAATTTTGCATTTAAAAATACTATTTTGGTTTCTGTACTTTGAGATTTATTCCGTTCTAATTCATGTAATTTTAAGGGTTGTTTTCAAATATAGGAAAATTAATCAAAATATTTATAAATACATCAAAATTTTACTGTCTATCTGCGATAGACCGCAATAGATTACTATTTGTGTCTATTTGTATCATGATAGACATAAATAGTAATCTATCACGATCTATCACAGTCTATCATTGTGATATTTTGCATTTAAAATATTTTCATTGTACTTTTAATCAATCTTAAATTTAGTCTCTCGAAGTCGGTTATCAAAATTAACAAAATAATCCTAAAAATAATTTTTATGCAAGAAAATATTATATCTGAATATATTTTCAAAATTTGTAGTGAAAATGTTGATAACTACAAAAAAAAAAAAAAAAAAAAAAGTGTTTTGAAAAAACTTAACAATAAATAAGTATAAGGACTAAATTTATGATTTATCGAAAGTAGCGTTAACGAAAATTGAATATTTGAAAGATAGCACATAAAATTGTCCATACTTTCGTAATATTTCCTTGGGTAGATTGATGCATCAACATAATACTATATTTAGATCTATTATATTATTTTTTACGAAAATTTAAGGAACTATTTGGAATAATTTAGAAAAAAAATGTTTTTCAAAAATGCATTTTCATTTAAGCAGTTTTGGTAAAAATTCCTTAAAATAAAAATACATATGTTTTTTGCCACTCTTTTTCAAAAATGCTTTTATGTAAAAGTTTTTTTTTTTTTTTTTGTTATATACTAAAAGTGTTTTTACTAATTTCAAATTACTATAAAAGAATTTGTCGTTGGAGGTGATGGTCAGTGGTTGTTGGAGATGGTGGTCGGAGATGGCCAACAATGGTCGTCGAAGATGGTGGCCCGAGGTCGACCTGGAGTTACAAGTAATAGCTAGAGGTGACTGGCGGCGATCACTGAAAGTGGGATTTAGAGGTTGGCCAGAGACAATCACTAGAGATCGTTTTCGGAGGTTGGCCAGTGATGATTGCGTGGAGATGGTAGCTAGAGGTTGACTGACGACGGTCACCAGAGTTAGTGGCCAGAGGTTTGGCTCACGACGATTGCTAGAGACAGTGGTCAGAGTTTCTCATACAAATTAGGGGGAGATTACTCAAAATTCATTTTTCTAAAAGATGGTTTCAAGTGTTTATCCTAAACCAGTTTTTTTTTTTTTTTTTTTTTAGATTCATTTTTTTTCAAAATTTATTTTAGGTGGTTGCCAAACATAATTTTTTTTCAAAATAACTTATTTTATAATTTAATCACTTGAAATGGTATTCCAAATATACCCTAATTTTTGTAACTCTCATACCGTATATAATTCATTTTATAAGCATGAGACTATCGGTGTCATAATGAAAATAAGACTTGAGTTTAGTTCAACAATGGCAAGAGATTGCCCTTATATATATGCTAAGATTTGGCCTTTTAAAGACTTTAAGCTTTTATAAGAAATAATATGTCATCGAATTAGTAATATGAAAATGAGTTTGAGACATAGGACCAACTTAAACATAACTCAATTAAAGGTAATAGTTAAAATAATTTAGTATTGGCCCTGATCAATGAGGAAAGGTCTAGATAATAATTTGATGTTGTATATATTATCTATCATCTTTGGAGGTGTATGTTGTTACCCTTGTGCCCTAGGTGATCTACCAGACCGTTGAGGCTAATATGTTCTTTTATTTTCTTGAGTGGTTTGGGGTTTTTTTTTATGAGCTTGACTGTTTTTTCCCCCCTTGTGCTTAATTATTGTTTTAGTGTTTTATTTATGTCTTGACTTTAGAGGGTGGATTTCCCATCTTTTATTACAAGTCAATTTTAAAATAACATGATATACATGAAGCAAAATCATATAGTTATTTATTAATCTTATAGAAAATGTGTCTCTAAGTAATCACCTTTTTGCTTCCATAAGCCAGCCATTCTCCCAAAATTTTCTTACAAATTGAAAAATTGTTAATAGTTTCTAGTTGGAAACATCCAAATTATTAAACAATTAATTTCTATTATAAAATAAATCTCACACACTTTCTCTCTAGAATGATATAATACAGTGTGGGAGAAGCACTACTTGTAACTTAATATAATACAAAATCATTAATTAGTTGATGATTTTTAAGGAAGATTCCCATAAGAAGCTATAATTAGTGACAAAGTAACCCATAGAAAAAAATGAACAAGATGATTCCATGGCCACCCATTATTCCTTATATTTAAAAAGATTATACAAAAAGATTTCCATGTTTCTCTTTATGTTGTACTTTTGTTTCATAATCAATTCATACTCCATTATCTTTGAATTCATTTCTAGTACACTTTAAATACTATTTCTTTGTTGTAATGGGGAAATATATATTAACACAAAGTATACAAATCATTTTTACTTTAATTCAATAAAAAATAGGTTTTCAAACTAATTTTGTCTGATCTCACTTTATTCTACCCAACAACACTCCTATGGTGATGTCTATATCACAAAAAAACTTATGTTAGCTACAAAAGTTAATAAAATTTATACAATCAAATAATAATAAAATTTTGACCAATGCATCATGAATATTCATAATCTCTAAATGTTACATATTTTATGACCTAATGTAGAACAATTATCTATATTTATTATGTTCATTTCATCATTTCATGACATGATAAAATTGAGTAATTATATTCTCAATATATTTTATAATTAATCTATTCACTTTAGTGGTAATGATAGTTGTGGTACTCAAGTGAAAGATATAGATTCTTCTGTCACTATTTTATTGTTATGTTACCACTATTTTATAATAGTGTGTTGATAAATTATAGTACTAAAAAAATAGTTATATATACACTCCATATTAAAAAGCGTTTTAATAAACAAATTTAAGTGATTAATGTTGGATCCTATGTTAGGCATGTTGTGTCATCTCCACGTAATTGAATAGGCAAATCTGACTGCTTCCAAATGGAAGCCACAAATCCCAATATAATTAGTCATTTTAATTAATTATTTAATTCATCTTCAGCAAGAAAATAAATATAAGGGTGGAAAATTATTATCAGTCGATAAAAATAGATAACCAAAATGAAACATGGGAAAAAGTAGTATGTATTTAAAATTCTACTTTGGCAAGATATACGAAGAATTCACAGCTTCTGCTGTAACTATTATCTTCACCGATAATCATAATTTCCGCTCATAGAATTTAACTCACCCCACCATAAAAAGTAGACCCCTTGGAATGACACCTTCCAAGAATTTTATTTTTTGTCGTCACATATTGATAAACCATGTTGAAATTTATGGTGCAACTTAAAATGTACTTTGCTCACCCAAAAAGTTCTTTAGCCATCGACATAACTTCTATCACACACCTTATATAACCGCCAAGTCAATATTAGTGTGCAAACTTGTGCAACTGCTAACATCACATCCTCTATCATGGTAAAAAAAACATGCCATAAAGATGAATTTTGTGTTCCTCAAAGGAAGTTACTGTCTCCCAAAGTCAACATTGACACTTGGCCAAGAGCCCTTTGACGAATCTTCTTAATACTTGATTTCTTTTCACGTAGTAAACCCTTCAATTTAAAATGGAAATTGGGCCAGCGTCGCAACGCTAGCTAGCATTGGCCTCAGTGCCCAGTAGCATTGAGCAACACCTTGGACCCTTAAAGATTGTAGTGTCACAACGCTCTCCTCCTTCATATTTGGCCTCTTTTCCTTTCCTTTTAGTACAAAGGGCCCGAAAGTCCATCATTTGAGATTTTTGCATGATTTTCTACCTCAATTCTACCCAACTTGTTTTTGTAGCCTAAGTCTTGATATTTACTTAAATGTAATACATTAAACCTTACAAATTAGCAATAAACCATCCTAAATTGAAAGCAAATAAAGCATTTTTCAAGTATCTTTCACTAATCACCTAGTGCCACATAGTGACAGTCAGTTGTATGTGGTGGATAATATGCAACATTTTGGCTTATAAATGATTCTTTTAAAACATCATATCTCTTAAATGACACAAGTCGTAGCTATCTACTGTGTTAGTCCAAGTGCAGACTAATGTAATAGCAAGAAATACGAATCCTTAGGGGAAAAAAATTACTAATGTTGATGCAGCAAGAAAGCAAGCAGTCACTCAACGACACTATGCACAAGCATTAACCCGAAAAGATGTATTGTGGGTGTGATTTGTTGCATGAAAAGTAAAGATAATAGATAAGTATAAAAGTACTATGCAATAGCAACAATGATGCAAGTGACCAATGCATGAGAAAACACGCAGGTTTTACTTCTCGACTGACTCTCTATGCTCTATCTTCTGGATGTGTTAACTAAAATCTCTCTTGATTTTACATGCAAGCCTAAGTAGAAAAATCCATCTGCCTCATGTTATCTTCCCAACATGTAGTTGAACATCAAATGATATTGTTATTTGCTAACTCAATACATTGGCTACCATTTCCCCTTTATACTACCTATTGATTGCATTATGCCTAATACAGCCTAGTGATGAATAGAAACTCTTGGTTAAATTAAGTAGCCCGACATACTCAACCTCTTTCGAAGTCTTGTATGCTAATATTTAAATCTCAACTGGCCCAATGGAGATAAATAGTTTCAACAAACACTCTTAAGAAAGTATTGCAATTATAAACTCAATAGTATTTTAAACTAGCTTAATAGAATGTAACAACATAAAGATCGAGTCAAAACTTGCGTTAAAAGTACTAGCCTATTACAGCCACAATTAAATATAAATTAAAAGATAAGAGATAAGAGATAAGTTGTACAAGAAGAGAAGGCTATTGTTGATGTGACTCAGACAGGCTGGAAATATGAAGACTTGTAATAGAAAAACAGTCTCTAGTATACCATCCAAAAAGGATTCTAATATCGAACCTAAGGGAATGGATGTAACAATAGTTCTGAATGAACAAGATTTTCCTCAAGAAAGCAATTATAAAGTAACTAGAAAAATGGTTGGGAGATGGTGGTTTTTGTGAATAACAAGATAAAGATAATAAAAATAGAGGAGGGACCCAAATATGTGCATACCCTTCAGTTAGAGATTAATATCACCTTTCATGCAATTGCAATTTTGACTCAAACTTTGGCATAGTGAACCGGATTTAACGCCTATTCGACCTTCTATGAAGTATTTTAGATGACTAAGTCATTAACCTATATGTCTAAAGCTAACGAGAACCTAGATGAATATGAACACAATCCAAAGTCCTAAAGGTTTTACCCTATGTCTAGGATAAAAAACAAAGGCTTATGTTTAAGCTCTTTTACTATGTTGCTTGTACGAAAATCAAGTTTTACTTAACCCTTTTAGTATTAGACTCAACTTTTGTATACTAATCTACATGATTAATATAGACTAATAATGGAAATAAAACCAATAAAACTAAACCTAAACCCTTGTGCATGTAAGACTTATTCTCCTCATTTAGGGTATTTACATATTTAAATCGCAATGAATGGTCTAGCTCATATTGAAATAAAAGATAGTAGTAGAAGAAGAGAAATTTATAATTAAAAGAAAAAGGAAGAAGGTAAATATAACAAAGAGAACTTTCATTAATAAAAGGAATTGAAGTAAAAAACTTGAAATCACAAGAAACTTGTAAACTAAGGAAAGATGAAGAAACTTATAAAATAAGAACTCAAAATAGTGATGGAATTAAGGTTTACAAAATTGGAAAGTACAAAGTAAAGAAATCTTAAACCCGTGAGCTAAAACCATTCTCAACCAACCCAAATGATATTCTTCTGTAGGTGTATGTGCCATAGGGAAATGTGAAAGTCTTTTTTTTTTTTTCCATACTCTTCTGTTATAAGAATTTTGTAGAACTTTGAAAAATTCATCTAAGAAACAGAAAAATGGTTTCCTAATGAGTCATTCCATCATATGATCAATAAACGGAATAGGAAAATAGTCCTTATGGGCTACCTCGTTCAATTTTTGAAGTTCATTACACATTTGCAGTTCGTTCTGCACTCACAACGACCCAAACTCTCCCTTGTCATTCTAAACTACAGTCATGTCTATTTTTAGGATGGATAGGACTTACTCACTTACTGTCAAGAATGGGGTCAATAATGACGACATCAAGCAGCTGTAGAATCTCTTTTAGGACCACCTCCTTCATGGCAGGATTGAGGCATCTCCACGAATCCCGAAAAGGTCTAGCTCTATCTTCCAAAACAATCCTGTCCATGCTCAAAGCTAAGTTAATTCCCTTGATGTCATATAATGTGCATCCATGGGCCAACTTGTGCACTCTTAAAGTCTTAACTAAGCTTGTCTCTTGCTCAGGTGTGAGCTCCCTGGAAATGATATCTAACAATGTATTCACATACCCTATGTAAACATACCTAAGGTGGTTGGAGAGGGTCTTAGTCTCAACATTGGGCACCTGAGAAGAAGAAGTTAGATCATCAAAATTCTTAGCAGGAAAGTCATTATCAAAGTCACAAAAAACAATAGGCAAATCATCAAAACCATCATTAGTCTTTGGAATCAGTAGAGTATCATGCATAACAAAATCAACAATATCAATTTGGCAAAGAAAATTGTTAAATTCAACAATTTCCCCATCAAATTCAACAAACAACACTCCCTGATCTACATTAATTCTATTTTTTTGTTATTTTGATGAATGATCAGAATAAAAGAATAGAAGTATAAGTGGGAGATACATTGTCATCCATTATTCAAGATATAGAAATCAACAAGAAATAACAAGTCTTTAGCTTGAACAAGCACATCCTCTATTACCCTTAATGGAGGAATATAAGACCTATCGGAAAATTGGATGACTACACTCATTCTTTCATGTCATTCAGTTTCAAATTCTGATAAGCGTAAAATGACATGACATTAATTGATACTCACAAATCAAGCATGGGGCGTTTTATCTGTCTATTCCCTATGACACACGATAGAGAAGACATACCTGGATCTCGACACTTCTCAAGTAAAATACGTGTATGCAAGGCAAAGATATTCTTACTTACAATCACTCGATCCTTATCCTTGGCCTTTCGTTTATTGGTGCACAACTCTATTAAATACTTGACATACTTGGGTATTTATTTTGTCTTATTGAGTAGGAGAATGTTTATCTAAACCTCTTTGAATGTGTATAAGATTTCTTCCTCATGATTTTCCTTCCTATGGTTGCCAACTTGCTAGGAAAAGGAACCTTAATCATTACATACTTTCTTCTAGGCAGTGGGGTTGCACATCTCTTCAGATGCAGATTGACCTTGATTGTCCTCTGAAGAAAAATGATTCCAAACATTTTAGTTTTCTTTTATTTCCTTTCTTTTTATTTAACTAACTTTAGTTCCTACTGTAACTGACTCTTGTTCATATAAGAGAGCTCAGAAAAGAAAGAAGAGATATATATGAAAAGAAAAAAGGAAAAGAGAACTTGTATCAAACGTATCTTGAAGAAAACTAAGGAATTTGTCCTTCCCGTGGATGTAGGCTTTCATTAAGCCGAACCACGTACATACTTGTCTTTCTCTTCTACTTCTTCTTCTTCTTCTTCTTCTTTTTCTTCATCATTGCTCAGTTTTCCAGCACTTAATCTTGCATTCGGGACCTTAGAGAAGAGAAAGGTTTTGAGAGAAAATAATAGTACAATCTGAAACCAAAAGGAAATTAGATAGAAGATTTTTCCTCACCTTTACTTCTGCTGCAATCTCTTCAACGTGGAAAGAAGGATCACACACGTGGCTAATTGTGCTCCACATTTGTTACCTACCCTTCAGCCTTTTGTTGGTAAGTTGTATCAGCTAGTAGTCGGCTTCTTCTTTCTCAGATCAAGGCTAAAATCGTGGGCCTCTCTCTCAAAACAACATCAAGGCCCAACAAGTTGGTATCAGAGCTTGTAAATCATTCAAGAAGGTGATTCTTAGAGATTCAAGATTCAAAATTAGTGCAAGAAATGGCAACGGTGAGATTTGAAATTGAAAATCAGGGCTATTCTTGTTCAACAAAAAGCTCACAAGGCCCTTTCGAAACCATCGACTCTACCAAACACAATCACGGCTCAAGAAAAAAAAGATATGGAGTTGGTAGCATATGGTACACTCGTATTAAACCTAAATGACAGTGTACTAAGGCAAGTTATTGATCAAGATACGACATACAAGATGTGGACTAAGTTGGAGAGTCTTTTTACAACCAAGGATCTACCAAATAAGATGTTCCTAAGGGAAAAATTCTTTACATTTAAGATGGATCCTTCTAAGACTCTTACAGAAAACTTAGATGAATACAAGAAGATTGTCTCAGAATTTAAAAATCTTGGAGACAAGTTGGGTGATGATAATGAAGCTTATGTTCTTTTGAATTCACTACCAGATGCATCTAAAGATGTGAAAATTGCATTGAAATATGGCAGAGATATAATCACTACAGATGCTATTATTTCAACTTTAAAAACTAAAGAATTAGTGCCTCAAATCACCAAGAAAGAACAACCAAGTGCAGAAGGGTTGTTTGTCAAAGGGAAGAACAAATTAAATCACTCAAAGGGAGAAAAGTAGCAAACTAATGAGAAGCATAGGCCTAAAACTAAACTAATGTGTAATTATTGTAAAAAGAAAGGCCATCTGATGAGAGATTGTTACAGTCTTAAGAGGAAAAATCAAGAAAAAGAAAAAGAATCCAAAAATAAGCAGCCTGAAGCCTCCATTGCAGAAGGCTCATATGTCTACTCTGATGCTTTAGCTACAACTAATGATAAAACCAACCAAGTGAGTCCTCTAGGGAAGTATGATTGGGTTCTAGACTCGGGATGCACTTATCATATGACTCCGTTTAGACCTTGGTTCAACACCTACAAAAAAATTGATGGAGAACTCGTGTACATGGGAAATAATGAAGCTTGCAAGATCAAAGGCATTGGCTCGGTCTCACTGAAGCTTACAGATGGGACAGTGAAGCTCCTAAGGAATGTAAGACATGTACCATTGCTGAAAATAAATCTAATTTCTTTAGGCATGTTGGACTCCATAGAGTGTGAATACAAAGGCAAAGGAGCGACCTTAGAGGTTATCAAAGACTCTAAAGTTGTCATGGTTGGGGAAAAGGTGAATGACCTATTTGTTGTAAGGAGAGTAGAGATGATTAATGGTGCTTATATAGTAGACAAGTCAAATTTGACAAAAGCTGATCTATGGCACAAGAGGTTGTCTCACATTAACCAAAAAGGTATGCAAGCTCTAATTAAACAAGGAGTTCTACCTAAAGGCATCAGTGAACAATTTTCCTTCTGTAAACATTGTGTAATGGGGAAGGCAACTAAGCACGTCTTCACTAAAGCTCAGCACACCACTGAAGGTATCCTTGATTACATACACTCAGATCTATGGGGGCCAGCTTCAGCTTCAACTCCAAGTCTTAGTGGCTCAAGGTACTTCCTATCCTTAATTGATGATTTCTCTAGAAAAAGTTGGATATTCTTTCTTAAAATTAAAGATCAAGTGTTTACTAAATTCAAAGAATAGAAAACTTTAGTTGAAAATCAAACCAATAGAAAGGTTAAGTATCTTAGAACTGATAATGGGTTGGAACTCTATGGAGAAGAATTTAATAAATTATGTAGAGATAATGGAATTCCTAGGCACAAAACAGTGACGTACACTCCCTAACAAAATGGTGTAACTGAGAGACTTAATAGAACTATAATGGAAAGGGTTAGGTGTTTTGTTGTCTGATGCCAACCTAAGTGAAAACTATTGGGCTGAGGCAGCAGCCTATGCTGTCTTTACTTTAAATAAATGTCCTCACATCTCATTAAATCTCTTAACTCCTGAAGAAAAGTGGTCTAAACATACTCCAAACTTAGAAAATCTAAGGGTATTCGAGTTTGTAGGCTATGTTCATCAAAACCAAGGGAAACTTAAAGCTAGAGCGTCAAAATGTATGTTTGTAGGTTTCCTAGAAGGAGTAAAGGGGTATAAAATGTGGCATCCCATAGAAAAGAAGTTTATAGTAAGTAGGGACATTACATTCAGGGAAAATGAAATGTTTATGCATAAGAAAGAAAAATCAGATTGTAAAGAAACCTCTAGTTCTAAAATTGAGGTGGAGAAAAAGTCTATTCCTTCGATTGACTCTAATACTTTAGAAGATCTAAAAGAAGAGGAAGAAACTATTGAAATACAGTCTGAAACTTTTAATCCTCAACCAAACTTGGGTCAATATTCCCTTGCTAGAGATAGACAGAGGAGAACCATTGTTCCTCCAGCTAGATATGCTGATATAAACTATATGAGCTTGGTGCTAAGTGCAACTATTGCTCCTAATGATCAAGAACCAAACACTTTTAAGGAAACTATAAATGGCTGAGATGCAATTCAATGGATCGAGGCTATGAATGAGGAAATTCACTCACTAAATGTGAATGAAACTTGGTCCTTAGCACCCTTACCTAAAGGATGCAAACCAATTGCATCAAAATGGATCTATAAACTTAAGGAAGAAACCTCTAAGGATCAACCTCCTAGATATAAAGCTAGATTAGTAGCTAAGGGCTTCACTCAAAGGCAAGGCATAGACTACACAGAGATATTCTCCCCTGTTGTGAAACAAACTTTTATTAGACTTCTTCTATCCCTTGTTGCTCAACATAACTTAGAGCTAGATCAACTAGATGTCAAAACAGCCTTTCTTCATAGCTATCTAGATGAGACCATCTATATGGAACAACCTAGAGGGTATGAAGTAAAGGGAAAAGAAAGTCTTTTCTGTCGCTTAAACAAGTCTATATATGGACTCAAACAATCTCCTAGATGCTGGTATAGGCAGTTTAATGACTATCTAGCTAGCTTAGGTTTTCAAAGAAGCTTCTTTGATATGTGTGTTTATGTGAACCACTCATCATACGAGGATAAAGTCTATCTTCTACTATATGTAGATGATATGCTCCTAGCAGGAAGCTCAAAGAAAGACATTGCCCATGTTAAGACTCTTAAATAAAGAATTTGACATGAAAGACCTAAGGGAGTCCAAAAGAATTCTTGGTATAGACATTAACAGAAATAGAAGTCTAAATTACCTAACTATAACCCAAGCTGCCTACTATGAGAAACTTATTAGGAGGTTCAATTTAAGTCAAGCTAAACCAGTAAATATCCCTATTGAACAACACTTCAAACTTTCTTCAGCTAATTCTCCTAATGACACTGACCTAGAACATAAGCAGTAAATGGAAAGGGTTCCTTATAGCCAAGCTGTGAGGAGTTTGATGTATCTAATGATATCCACTAGACCTAACCTATCCTATTCATCTAGCTTAGTTAGTAGGTACATGTCTAATCCTAGAAGAAGGCACTAGGAAGCAACTAAATGGGTTATTAGGTATCTAATTTGGTCTAAAAATTCTAAGCTACACTATCAAAAGGCTGAAGAGTCTCAACTAGAACTAGTAGGCTTTGTTGATTCAGATTTTGCAGGAGACATCGATAAAAGAAGGTCCCTCATAGGCTATGTTTTCCTATATGGCCCTAATCTAATCAGCTAGAAAGCCTCACTACAGTCAATAGTAGCATTACCAACAACAGAAGCAGAGTATATAGCTCTTACAGAAGCAATAAAAGAAGTATTATGGATCAAAGGATTAATGAATGATTTTGGTATAAAGCAATCAGTAGTAAAAATCTACTGTGACAATCAACGCACCATTCATTTATCCAAGAACCCACAATTTCATAACAGGACTAAACACTGATATTAAATTTTATTTTGTTTGAAATATGATTGAATCAGGACAAGTGAAAGTCATTAAAGTTCATACCTCAGAGAACATAGCAGACATGCTTACGAAGCCAGTTCTCAAGCTCAAACTCCTCAAATGCTTGGACCTTGTCGGCTTTGAGCTTCCTGAAACAGAATGACAAAGTTAGATCAGAAGGACAACATTTGCATGCATTGGCATCAAGGTGGAGATTTGAAAAAAAAATGACTCCAGACATTTTAGTTTTCTTTTACTTCCTTTCTTTTCATTTAACTAACTTTAGTTCCCGCTGTAACTGACTCTTGTTCATATAAAAGAGCTCAGAAAAGAAAGAAGAGATATATATGAAAAGAAAAAAGGAAAAGAGAACTTGTATCAAATGTATCTTGAAGAAAACTAAGGAATTTGCCCTTCCCGTGGATGTAGGCTTTCATTAAGCCAAACCACGTACATGCTTGTCTTTCTCTTCTCCTTTTTCTTCTTCTTCTTCATCATTGCTCAGTTTTTCAGCACTTAATCTTGCATTCGGGACCTTAGAGAAAAGAGAGGGTTTGAGAGAAAATAATAGTACAATTTGAAACCAAAAGGAAATTAGACAGAAGATTTTTCCTCACCTTTGCTTTTGCTGCAATCTCTTCAACGTGGAAAGAAGGATCACACACGTGGCTAATTGTGCTCCACATTTGTTACCTACCCTTCAACCTTTTGTTGGTAAGTTGTATCAACTACTAGTGGGCTTCTTCTTTCTCAGATCAAGGCTAAAATCGTGGGCCTCTCTCTCAAAACAACATCAAGGCCCAACACCCTCAACTGGTGGGGGCTAAAAGGGATTTCCTTTCCACTTATCAAGGTGATAACGTTGACATTTTGGTGATCAGGTTGCGTTGGAAATTTCCCTGACGATTTAGTCTTAATCTTACTCACAACAATCGCTAGTTAGGTGATAAATGATAGAACCACAAAGGAAGCACGGGGATTAGTTCCTCAAAGCCCATTTTCAGTTAAAAGGGTAAATGGGAGGGTGAGGGATTTGGTGTGGAATTGAGAATAAAAAATGCACAAAAATGGAGTCAATAAAGACATTCTAACTTAGGGGAATGAAATTGTTCAATGCAATTTTGGTCATCGAATTATTGAACTATAATTCTAGCTTATTGCCTATGCTTAGCCCAATCGATCAGAAACCTAACCAATGTTCCTAATTACCTAATTAACCAAACATGAATAGATGAATCCATACCGAACACATTTAACTAAATGCATTATGGTTTAGGGATTACGCTAGGATGAACATTTAATTTTCACCATGTAATTAAACATTCAATACGGTTTCCCCTAGGTAAATAGGTCAATGCTCTTCGTTCTAGACAACAAATCGCAAGTCTATCTAACCTTTTGCTTCTTAGAAATTAACCTATAATTTTATCTCACATATTACAAGTTAATCTCAGCATTCAATCATAAATTCCCAAGTAGTTTGTTAGAAAATCAAGTGAAAATATAATTATAAAGCAAATTTAAATGGAAAGAAACTCATAGCCAATATATAAGAATTAAATTAAAATAAATCTCCCAAAATTACGATGGTTCCAAAATCCCCTAAATTAGAAACCTATAAACCTTACCTTCCTATGGTGATGGAGAAGACAAGATCTAGCATCATCACTATTAATTACATGAGCAAAGATGAAGAAACATTCAAGTGGAAGAGAGGTAATAGGGAATAAAATTGGTTGAGGTCGATGGGAGTGATGATCCTTCTGATACATGCCATGAAATGCATGTTTTTAAGGCTCATTTTAGTATGTTTTCTTATCAAAAGTAGTCTTTTGTATGTTAAAATCCCTAAATTTGGTTGCAAATGGATAAAATGAACGAATATAAGGTCTTTGCTTGCTAAAAGTTCATTTCTATCATTTTAGGCCTGTTTTGAGGATCTTTTACATTGATTTTTTGTTGTTTTGCAGAATCTGTCTTTGATGTGCTCGCATCAAAACCCTAATTTTCAGAAAAGTTGATTAGTTGTTTATAGGCGTAATTTACTCGGTCTCCATCAATTTTCCAGCGCCGAAATTGACTGGGTAGCTTTGGATTCGTGGATTTTGATCCTCTCTACCATCCTTGAAGCCTATATAAATGAGGGAAGTCTTCTCCTCAAGCATCTAGCCCTCCCATCACGAAATACAACCATTTCTAAAAGATTTCTCACTCAAATTCTCAGACCCTCTCCAAGAAACGGGAGTTCTCTTGGAGAAGTTAAAGCTAGGACCCCCTACCCCATAAAAGTGTGTGTAGAGAGTAAGGATTGGACCTAGGGAAAGGACAATCCATTCCTAAGGAGTTAAAAAGAGTGAGAGACTTATTCCAAGAGAGTTTTTATTGTATTTCCAGCATCTACTTTCATTTCTCCTGTTGTTAAGATCTATTTCATTCATATTCATCTTGCAATTATGACTTTGGAAGTAATGAAAGTAATTTATTCATTCTTTAATATGAGCTAAATTCACTACGGGGTTCTGTCACACCCCCTCTCAGATACCCTTCTCCTCTAGGAGTGTGTGCGAACATGCATACCCTGCTACCTTTATACTATAACATAAATCATCTCCAGATCATTAAGACTTAACTAATCGACGCATACCTTCTGCGCATGGCTTCAGCAACGCATAGCTTCAACTTACTATGTTACAATGGCCCAACGCCCCATCGCCAGATAGCCGACTAACGCATGGTCCTCTCGGCCACTCTTCTATGCTCCAACGCATACCAACCTTCAACACATAGCCCTTCTTGGCCTCTTCTATGCACGAACCTTCAACGCATGGTAGCGTTCAACGCATAGTGGCTTTCAACGCATAGCTGTGCTAGCCGTCTAACGCATAGTAGCCTTCAACGCATATCGCACCCCCCTTCCTTCACATCTGCGTCCATGCCGAGCTACCTTATTCAACGCATAGCTACACGTGGCTACTCTCTTCAAACCTCAAACATATTTTCAACGCATAGCTCCACCAACACATGGCCAACACTTAGCCATTTTTGCTCCCACACATCTCAGCCAACTTTCTCTACTTAATGCCCATCTCATAGTCTCTTCTTAACTTGCCTTCTCACAATGTCAAGTACGGGGCTTACAATTACCACCTCCTTACAAAGATTTCGTCCCCGAAATCAGCAAGTAGTCAATTCCTAATCAAATAAATGTGGATATTTTTTCATCATTTGCTCCTTTGGTTCCCAGGTTGCTTCTTCTATCTCATGATTTGTCCATAACACTTTAACCAACAGGATTACTTTAATTCTCAACACCTGATTCTTTGCATCTAATATTTGCACAGGTTTCTCTTCATAACTTAAATCTTCATTAAGCTCCACCGGTTGTATTTCTAACACATGAGCAGGATCTGGAATATACTTCCTTAAAACTGATATATGGAACACGTTATGTATCCTGGACATTTCCGTCGGTAGTGTTAACCGATAGGCCACTGGTCCAACTCTTTCTAAGATTTCAAAGGGTCCTATATACCTAGGGCTCAACTTTCCTTTTTTCCCAAACCTTAGGACTTCTTTCCATGGTGATAATTTTAAGAATACCTTATCACCGATCTCAAACTCAAGATCTTTCCTCCTTTTATCTGCATAACTCTTCTGACGATCTCTAGCTGCTTTAAGATTAGCTTTTATCAATTCAACTTTTTTTGTCGTGGTCTGCACAATTTCTGGACCAATTAACTTCCTTTCACCTACTTCTCCCCAACAAACTGGAGTTCTACACAGTCTACCATAAAGTGCTTCATACGGGGCTATTCCGATACTTGCTTGGTAGCTGTTGTTATAAGCAAATTCCATCAAAGGTAAATGTACATCCCAACTACCCTGGAACTGTAAAGCACAAGTCCTTAGCATATCTTCCGAAGTCTGGATAGTTCTTTCCAACTGCCTGTCGGTCTGAGGATGAAAAGCAGTACTGAATTGCAGTTTGGTTCCTAACGCCTTTTACAAACTTCCCCAGAACTTATAAGTAAATCTAGGGTCTCTATCTGATGTCACCATTACAGGCATGCCAAACTGACTCACGATTCTGTCCACGTAGAGTTGTGCTAATCTGTCTAGAGTGTAAGTCGTTTTAACTGGCAAGAACCGTGTTGTTTTAGTTAACGTGTCAACAATCACCCAGATTCCATTGACACTTGCTGATGTCCTCGGTAATCCAAACAGGAAATCCATGATAATATGTTCTCATTTTCACTCGGGAATAGGAAGTGGATTCAGTAACCCTGCTGGCTTTTGCTGTTCAGGCTTAACCTGCTGACAAATTAAACATTTTGCTACGAACTCTGCTATTTCTCTTTTCATACCTAGCCACCAGTAAAATTTCCTTAACGTTCTGTACATCTTGGTACTACTAGGATGCATAGCATATGCCAAGCTATGAGCCTCTTCAAGTATCGCCTGCTTAACTTCCTCATCTCTTGGCACGTAAATCCTATCCTGTTTCAATAGTACACCATCAGGTCCGAGCTCAAAGTCTACTCTCTGCTGAGCTTTTACCTCCTCTATCAACTTATTAATTACAGGATCAGTTATTTGCTTCCTTACCACCTCATCTACCAGCTTAGGTCTCAACTGGAAATGTACTAATAATGTTCCCGTACCAGTTAACTTTAGGCTAGCTGCAGAATTCTTAAATTCCTTGAGTAAAGTGGCCCTGACTGCATTCAAAGAACTTACTCCACCTCGAGACTTCCTACTTAGGGCATCAGCTACCACATTTGCTTTCCCTGGATGATAATTTATGGTACAATCATAATCTTTGATCAGCTCTAACCACCTCCTTTGTCTCATGTTGAGTTCCTTCTGATCAAAGATATATTTTAAACTTTTGTGATCCGTATAGATATGGCATTTCTCCCCGAACAAATAATGTTGCCATATCTTTAGTGCCAACACCATTGCTGCCAATTCCAAGTCATGGGTAGGGTAGTTAACTTCATGTAGCCTCAACTGCCTAGAGGCATAAGCTATAACTCTACCTCCTTGCATCAGTACACAACCCAACCCCTGTCGAGAGGCATCACAATACACCTCAAACTCCTTCCCTGTCTCTGGAAGTGCCAAAATAGGTGCAGATACCAATGTATTCTTTAACTATCGAAAACTTTGTTCACATTCTTCATTCCACTCAAATTTAGTACTTTTCTTAGTTAAATGGGTCAATGGTAACGCTATCTTAGAAAATCCCTGTACAAAATGTCGATAATATCCTGCGAGTCCCAGAAAACTACGTACCTCCGACACTGTCTTTGGCTGTTCCCATCTGGTAATCGCCTCAGTCTTCTGAGGATCTACACACACTCCTGCAGCAGAAACAATGTGTCCCCAAAACATCACCTGTTCCAACCAAAACTCGCATTTGCTGAACTTTGCATATAATCTCTTTTCTCTCAAAGTCTGCAAAACAGTTCTAAGATGTTCTTCATGTTCTTCCCTGCTTCTAAAATACACTAGAATATCATCAATAAATACAATCACAAACTGATCCAGGTAAGGATGGAAAATCCTATTCATCAAGTCCATAAACACCACTAGGGCATTTGTCAGACCAAAAGGCATTACGAGGAATTCATAATGTCCGTACCTTGTTCTAAAAGCCGTTTTCGGAACATCTGTCTCCCTGACCTTCAACTGATGATATCCAGATCTTAGGTCTACCTTTGAGAACATTGATGCTCCTATAAGTTGATCAAACAAATCATCAATACGAGGCAAAGGATATTTGTTGCGTATAGTTACCTTATTTAATTGGCGATAATCAATGCACAATCTCATAGTTCCGTCCTTTTTCTTCACGAACAACACTGGTGCGCCCCACGAAGACACACTTGGTCTAATGTACCCCTTATCCACTAGCTCCTGTAACTGCACCTTCAACTCCTTCAGTTCCGATGGTGCCATACGGTATAGTGCCTGCGAAATAGGTGTTGTTCCAGGAACTAAATCAATGGTAAACTCCACCTCTCTATCAGGTGGTAAACTCAACAGGGAATACATCAAGGAACTCCTGTACTATCGGTACATCCTCTGGTTTTAGCTTCTCTGACTTAGTTTCTGTTACATGAGCTAAATATGCTTCACAGCCTTTACTCAATAGCTTTTTGGCCTTTACTGCAGAAATTACACAGGTAGGAAGAATTCGCCTCCTTCCTTTAAAAACCACCTTAACCCCATCAGACTTTACCAACCACACTTCCTTCTTGAAGCAATCAACTTTCGCATGGTATTTTGATAAAAAGTCCATGTCAAGAATTACATCAAACTCCAATAATACTAGAGGTAATAAATCACAATTTCACACTCAAAATTAGCATGTTCTATAACAATGGTTTCTCCAATAAGGGTATGTACCAACAACGTTTCAGGTAAAGGTTCTAGTTTCCTATTTATACGTGCAGCAAATTCACAAGACACAAATGAATGGGTAGCCCCCAAATCTATCAACATATGTGCAGTTTTAGAACAAATAGTGAGCATACCCGTGACTAGATCCGGTGCCGCCTCGACCTCCTGCCGTGCCACAGCAAACACATGTCCCTGCTATCTTGGTCTACCTGCATAACCTCTCTGTCGGCCTCCACTACTCCCCTCTCCAGCACCCATTTCCGGTCTAGACTGATTTACTGTCTGCGATACGGTTCTCTGCTCTGTTTCTCTTCCTTTCTTAGGTTGAGGACAGTCTCTTTTAAAATGCCCTGGTTGTCCGCAATTAAAACAAACATCAGGCCCTGCAAAACACTGCCCCCAGTGGGTTTTACCACAAGAAGTGCAATACGGTTTCCGTGCTGAGCTAGCCACAGATTCACTAGGTTGGCTGAACTGCGACCGTTCTGTAGGTACAAATGTTTGAGGAAACCTCCCCCGTCCTCTCTGTGTATTTCCTCCTTGTGATCCTCCTGGAAAATACGAACCACTAGACCGGGCTTTAAACGTTCCCTTACTAGAGACTCCTGGTGCAAAACGTCGTCCCTCGCCTTGATAAGTCTGCACCCGAGATGAACTGTAAGTCTGCCCAGTCCTATTTCCACCTCTATCAACTCCTGCTCCCGCTAAACTCTTCTCTACTCTCATGGCTGCTTCTACTAGTTTTACAAAATCAGTCCATTCTGTGCTTGCCGTCACTGGGGTCCGGATTTCACTGCGCAAACCTTCCTCGAATCGCTTGCATTTATCAGCTTCCTCTACTACCAATGCCAAAGCATACTTGGCAAGCTCTGTAAATTTCTTCTCATATTCAGCAACAAACATGTTTCCCTGTACTAAATTTAAGAATTCCTTCCTTTTCTCGTCACAAAAAGATTTAGGATAATACTTCTCCTGGAAAGATTTCTTAAAATCTGCCCATGTTAAAGAGCCCACATCAGTGTTCTTGTGCTCAATCAATCGCCACCAATCTTCAGCCCCTTTCTGGAGCATGAACGTGACCAAGTCAAGTTTCCTGTCTTCTGGACAGTGCATAACTCTGAAGCATTTTTCTACCTGATTTAACCATGCTTCAGTTTCCGCAGGATCTGTGGTGCCTTCAAACACTTGAGCACCCAACGCTTTAAACCGTTCTATCCCGAACTTTTTCTCAGGATCTCCTTGGACTGACTCCATACTGGCTACCAATCTCTGAGCTATTCTGCTAAAAAGTTGTTCTTCCATGTTAATACTCCCCTGAGGATTACTAGATTCTCCCTCAGACACCTGCCTCTTCTCTCCGGTAGCGTGCGATGTCTCGGCGTCTCCCCGCCTACCTCGTCTGGTCCCTCTGGGCATGTTCCTATAACATCGTATGTAATCAATTTACTATTTACATGTTCCTAACAACAATGCATGATCTCACAGCCCAAAACCTTATGCTCTGATACCAAATTGTCACACCCCCTCCCAGATACCCTTTTCCTCTAGGAGTGAGTGTGAACCTGCATACCCTGCTGCCTCTATACTATAACATAAATCATCTCCAGATCATTAAGACTTAACTAATCGACGCATACCTTCTGCGCATGGCTTCAGCAACGCATAGCTTCAACTTACTATGTTACAATGGCCCAACGCCCCATCGCCAGATAGCCGACTAACGCATGGTCCTCTCGGCCACTCTTCTATGCTCCAACGCATACCAACCTTCAACACATAGCCCTTCTTGGCCTCTTCTATGCACGAACCTTCAACGCATGGTAGCGTTCAACGCATAATGGCTTTCAACGCATAGTGACCTTCAACGCATAGCTGTGCTAGCCGTCTAACGCATAGTAGCCTTCAATGCATATCTGATAACTTGTAGAAATACAAGTTATGATAGCCTTTTTCTTAGATAAATAGAGATTAAATAGAGAAGCATGCGGTAAGTTATGTTAATTTTTGTTAAGAAATCTTCCTTTGTGTTATACTCTTGTATTTTTAGGAAGACAATGATTTTACCACTTTTTGAGCCTAAAACGCATGTTTTAACGCAGGAATGCAAACGATGCGTTGATGACTTCTTAATGCAGGACGACGCGTTAGCAATTTGTTCTTCATGGACGCATGATCTGAACGGAACGCAAACAACCTAATGATGCATTAACAACTCAACGCATAACTACGCGTTAGCAACCTACGACGCGTTGACATCGGCCAAACTATTCATGAACGCATAGACGACCATTAATGCAAGGCGCTGAGAATCAAATCAGAATCTTAAGAGATTGACGGATGATTGACGAACATGATTTGTGGCTAAAGTGGTGGATCTTAATTGACCCGAGAATCACGCAATCAGGCGACATGGACGCATGATATCAATCTCGCTGCCAATCAAGCAGATTTGCGAACGCATCATCTATAAAAGGGCAGCTCTGCGAGATGAGAAAGGGTTGTTGATTCTCGGAAGAACTCCATAAGTGACAGTAGAGTTCTTTCAGACTTCGACCGGAGACGAATAGCTCGAGAGAGAAGAGTCTTCCCTCCGCCGGACCACTTCACAGCAGAACCTCACGCTTCCATCCGGGCAACTCAAGACATTGACGCCTTCCTTTCTTTCTTTCTTAGTTTTTCTTCTTGATTTTAGATTTGTGTCAAGACATTGAGCTTATCTAAAGTTGTATTCCGTTTCATCAATATAATTATCTTCCATGTTATTCATTTCTCTGTACTTTCCGCTTTTTACTTTCAAACCATGAGTAACTAATCACTCAAGGGTCTGGGGTTGCGTTAGCATCTAACTAAGAACCATAGTGTAACTATTTTATCTTGTCAATTGCGATCTTACTCCGATGCTTATGTCCATCTGACAAATCGATATAAGTAGTAATAATCAAACTGCTCGAGAGGGTAAGTGATTGTGGAACTCAATTGACAAGGGCCAAGAAGTGTTACCTGTCTATGGGGATAACCTTGGTTCTTAACACTCTCCTATGCGTTATAGACATATAACGCATAGCGGCTGACAACCGGGAGAAGAGTCGCAAGTATGAATAGAATACTACTATGCGTTTTTGATGTTAGATGTTAATCAACCCGAACCCTTTCTTTATCCATTCATTCACATTATAGTTGAATTTGCTATGTCGCATGCCTTTCCATCTTCCACATTTTAATATAGTGTACATGTTATCGCTTTCCTTAAATTAGAAACACACTCCTCAACTTATTTCTTGGTTACCATTGCAACGCATATAATTCAGATAAATACTAAATCAATATAATCCCTGTGTTCGGCCTCGGACTCACCGAGAAAGCCTACTCCTTTGCTTATACTTGGGTAAAGGATAGGAAAACTTGACAAGATAACCAACACATTGTAGTAAGACGCATAGCATGTTCAACGTATGATATGTTAAACGCACAATCACATCATTTAACACCTTGCATTAGTACAATTTCATTTACACATACAAATATACACCACAATAATATCACACCCCCCTTCCTTCACATCTATGTCCATGCCGAGCTACCTTCTTCAACGCATAGCTATCAGTGGCTACTCTCTTCAAACCTCAAACATACTCTCAACGCATAGCTCCACCAACGCATGGCCAACACTTAGCCATTTTTGCTCCCACACATATCGGCCAACTTTCTCTACTTAATGCCCATTTCATAGTCTCTTCTTAACTTGCCTTCTAACAATGTCAAGTACGGGGCTTACAGGTTCAATTATGTGGATGCCCTAATGATTGATGGCTTGATGATTTGTTTAAGTGTCATACCATGCTTGCTTGCTTCTTTCTCTTGTCGAGTTTAAAGCTAGATAATGTTAAGTTAACTGGCCACTTAATTTACCATTCTAGCAGAGTTCTAATCCTGAGAAGGTTAGGATGTAAGCAAATTCACAAGAGAATATGGGGTAATGGCCTAGGTATAGGAATACCTCATCAACTTAGATATAAAGGACACCATAGGATAAAGAATAAGAGCAAGAATAAATCTAAGTAGCAACTAACCATAGGTATATAGGCTTAGCTCCTTAGACACCTAAAGAAACTTGAAATCAGACCAAATAGGTGAAGATTTTATCCATGAGTTAGGCAATGCGTTGGTATAATGCGGCTGCAGCACTTGAGTCAAAATGAACTTAGGCAAAAACATAGTTGAAACCCCTACTTTCATCATTGATTGTCTTTACCTTTTAAAGTTTTATTCACATAAACTCACAACAATTTCATCTTGGTTACTTTGGTCACTTGATTGCATTGTTTTAAACAAACCTAATTAGATTGCTAGTCTCGTGGGATTCGACTATTGGAGTACTCCGAGATTATTACTTCATCAACAGTGTATGCTTGCACTAGACCATATTTATTTCTAGTTTGAACTCTCATACACAGTTGGTCGATCACCTTCTCTAAACAATGAAGAAAGTATATATAATAGCGCGACAGCACCGCTGCGCTGGTACCCTCAAATTAGAGCATCGCCCATAGTGTCGGGTGGGCGCTGCAGCTCTCCCACTAGTTGTGTATACAATTATGGATAAGTTATGCATGAAAAAAAAAATGTCAACTGAGTATGGTTAGGTTGAGATGTTTATTGAAAATGGATTATGATATTCACATATGCTAAATATCATGAGTTTTCCTTGTTTGAAGTGTGAATGCAAAAACTCTAAATGTGAATATAGTAAGAAATCACTTATTGTCTAATGGTATCGATAAAGTTATCGAACATGAATTTTTCACGGTGAATCACTACCAATCAGGAGAAACAATGGAGATCTACTAGTGCAAGAGAAGAAGATGATGATGATGATGTTTATGACATAATTGGAATGTTCGAGGTTACACACAACTATTTTAATGACAGATCTAACAATGTCAAGGAATAACTAGATGATGCGAAGAAACCATTATACTCTAATTGCAAAAAACTATGTTTATATTTTGGACTCTCTTTGAAGCAAGGTTCAAAAAGACTTTCAAGGAATTGTAAATGTGCAAGTGTATTGAACTTTATTAGTTGTTAATTCAAGGTTTATGTTATTCTAATGTTTCAAAATGTTTAGAGGATTGAAAACTTTGGCAAGCTAAGCACGATCTTCATCTATTATGAAATTTCCGTAAACGCACAAAATATTCCATGAAAATATGCCTGTTTTTATAAAACTGGCATTGTAGAGTTAAATTGTCATCATTTTTAAAAAGCCAACTAACATCTAAAGCTAAAATTGTAGTAGTGTATCACTCTAATCTACTTTGGAAATCTATAAAGGTAAATTTGCATTGATATTTTAACAAATTCTTTTCATTTAAATATAAGAATAATTTATTTTTGATTTCTTTACATGCAATGTGCCCATCAATTGGATTCTTTAGAGTGTGGGTACTATGTCCAAAAGTTAAATTGGGTATTGATTGTAGTTTGTGGAGGGATAAGTGGTTAGTCATATATTATAGAAGTGTTTGGTATTCTTGATTGTAGCTTTTAAAGGGGTGGTGGTCCTGTAAGTGATATAAAAGTGTTGAATGATGTTCTTGATTGTAGTTTTATAGAAGTTCTTTGTTATTGCATAGTGTATCTAAACATTTGATATTGAGGACTCTCGTACCATTTCACATATTGAGGACTCAATGTCCCCTTCTTTCCAAAGCGTAAAAAATTTGATTGGAGCCACTTGAAGGTATAAGCGATCTTCTACTTTAAACTCCTAATCCTTATATCTATTATTGGTATGCCTTTTCTTTCTTAGAAATTTTCCTTATAAACAAGTCGAAACATAGAGTAATGGAATTTACTACTTGTTTTGATGATAATGGACCTCATAATTGTTGCATAACATAGGAAACATTCTCATGAGTAATTTTTTTTACAAATGCAGTGTTAAATATATAGAGTTATTCGCTATGAATCTTCAATCTATACTTATAAGAACTAAAACTATCTATCTCGAATAAATTGATAGATTTAAGCAAATTTCTTTCGATTTTAATCTTTGAAGGGTCTACAAAGAAAAAAGAACCATCGATATAGCGACATGTTTGAGGAAATCAAAATCAACACTTTGAGATTTTACTATAGAGTTTTGCTTCCTATATGAGCATTAAAATCTGCTTAAGATGTTTCTCATCATGTCCCATTGAGTTGGAGCACACCATAATATCATTTATAATACTAACATCACATAGCTATGGTAGTTTGTTATTTTGTTTGTATGAGTTCATGAATATGCAGAAATTTGTGGTTAAAACACAAGTTTTCCTTTGAAGAATCCAAGTATAAGCTCTAAATAGGTTAGTCTCAGTGAGTTTCGAGGTCAAACACAGGGACTAATGTTCATCTTTAAACGTGCAAATATGATGATCTACTCTGTTTTGTGGTGAATGTAAACAATAATCAAATGAAGGTTGTAAAAATAAAACCAGAATACATAAAAATAAATGACAGCGAAGATAGATGTGTGATCCATGACAGTATTCACAAGCAAGAATGACAAAAAATGAGAAGATGCAATGGAGAGAAATAGAGTTGGGATGAACTTCCAGCATTCCTATGTTCATGCAAGCTTCAGTTCATGTTCTTAACCTCAAAATATCAACTCTACCTCTCGGTGAGTAAGCCACATTAGTCATATTTTTATGATGCATGCTTAAAATGAGTAAACATAAGGTTATATTTATTGCTAAAGTTACCACTTACCTTGATTAGTGAGATCCACAACTACTTACCCTCTCGAGCAGTTAACTATTTCTACTTACACCGATTAGCTAGATGGATGCAAGCAATAGAATAAGAACACACTAATCAAGATGAATCTACAGTTGTATTATGTTCGTCCGAATGATAGTTTATTCAACCCAACCCACAAGGAAGTCAGTTACTCAAGGCGAATGTTGAAAGAAAAGTGGAAGAGATGACCAAGATGAAGTTCATGATAATGATGATATATAATTAAACTATAAAATGTTGAATACTAAACACTGGAATGACTCGAATGAAAATAGAAACAATAGAATAGAAAGAGAGATGAGGATAGAAGGATGAAAGCATTAAGCCAACAGTTGCGATCTTTTGCTTCCAGTTAGCTGGTGGTTGCTTGCTTCATTGCGTGCTTGCAAGTGGCTGGTTGGATAGCAAGATTTCCAGAATACTCTCTCAAGCCTTCTGTCTTTGGCGATCTTTCCCAAAAGAGTGTGTGAACGTTGGTTGCTTGCTTCAATGCGCGCGTGAAAGTGTAAATTATCTTCTCTATTTTAGGGCCACGGTATTTGTAGTTGGACACGGGAAGTATTCTCTACCACTCAAAACCACAGCAAGCATATCGGATAAGCTTTTTCACATCATTTGTTATGGTTTGTTAATGGTCCTTCATTAGGCATTCATTGCAACTTTCACCACAAGCTTTGCTTGAACTTACTTTGCTGCATCTATGATCTCCTTGTTCAATGCTTGAGAATTTTCTAAAATTCTTGCGTTCAAGTGGGTTATGATATTTTGCACATCTTAGGTTTTGCACGTGCATGCAAAGAGGATATTTTTGTATAATTTTCTACTAAAGATAGTGCATTATTCACTAAGTTGCCTCATTTATTCTAAGTTGAGAGCAACGATAACTTGTATCTCTACTAATTCTTAACATAATTAATTTCCCAACAAAACTATTATTTAATGCTCAAATTGTTATATAGACGTTAGTTAGTGAAACATGGTTTAAAGACAATGGCTCTATATAAAGGTAATATTCCTAAGGCATGTATTAGTTAAAAAGTACACCCGAGTTTTAATGATCATATATCTAAGGGCCTGAGTTTTTCCATTTCTAAGAGTGGGGACCCCATATTTAGGTCTTTAAAAGTCGGGCCTACTTTTTAGGGTTGTATAAATAAAAACAAACTAACTCTTAACCAACTAGACAACAAAAATTACTTAAATTAGATTTAAACTAACTAACAACTAACAATTAACAAGTTAACTAGAACAACAACACGGAAACAACCAAACAACTCTATGTAACTACCTAAACAACTTTAACAAATAATTTTCCCCAACAACATCTATGCAAATTAACAAGTCTATAAAAAGTATTATTGATGCATTCTTCCAATACAATCCAATTCCTTGTTCCTTACTCTCATTCACATACTAGTGTCTTCTCAAACGCCTTAAAATGAATAAATTTTATTTTACTAAAGGTCTATGCCTTTTGGTGGTTGTGATAGTGGTGGTTGTCAATAAAACTTAACCGGCAGAGGTAGTGAAATGTGACCCAAAGGAGTTGAGACCATGTCTTTTGGCCTTCACAATGTCGGTGGAGCCATCATCAACTTGTTGCAACAAGGTGAAGGAGCACAGACCATGCTATTGTGGATACAAGAAAAATTCAAAAATTCAACCCTATTTAAAATATGATGCCACAAAAAATATAATTTCTAGTTGTGGTGTTTCCATCCCTACTTGCTAAAATCTCCAATATAATTTGCCTCTAATTTCATATGAAATGATGATATATACAAAGGTTTTAGGAGATGATAATTGCACAATCTCATTCTTACTATGTACTTCGCCCTCCTGTAACGTATTTATTTTACCATATAATATGTAATGCCTCACACAATCACTAAGAGTATTTTCATAATTTATATTATATTTATGCTTTTCTAGTCCAATAAATTATTTAGATTTTGTTCGTATCATTTGGAATCTTAAGTTAAAGTAATTTAGAGTTAGTAAGCTTAATTGATATAATTCTAGAAATTTAGTCTAAATATTAATAACGTATTTAATTTATATTTAAGTGTAAGATGAAAAGAATTATATATATATATATGGATGTATGATCTTGGTGTTTTTACAATTTTAGTAATTTGTAACTTTTTGTCATAGGTTTTAATTTAATTATTAAGAATGTGAAACAATTTCTTTAAGTAATAACATATAATAGTTTGTGGAAAGAGAGTACATAGGAAATCATAACTAAAGTTAACTTCAACAATAATATAGTTTCCTTAACCTAACTTTTTGACCTTCCACCAAAGGGTCATTAAGACTTTAGATGGATAAATTGAAAAGCGAAAAACTCAATTTTAAGACTTCTTAGTTGTGCATGCATAGAGGTGAGAGAAGAAGAAGTTGTTCACATTCCAAAAACCTTGACTCTTATCTTTCTCATGTGTCTTTACATTTATCCTCCAGGAGAGCTTAAAGAAATATGTAATTTTCTTCTCTAGCCCCTATCGTAGTGTTGTAAACCACACTTCTTAGAAAGAATAATATGTTTTTAAAGTTGTTTCTAGTGGTGTTCTTGAGTTTCACAAGATTCTACAATAGTAACATCAAATTGGTAAGAAATGATCCGACCTTTTCAATCTCTTTTTGTAGTGAATATTTCTCTATTAATTTTCATAGATCCAAAGCATTTCATACCTCTTTTCTAAGGTATTCTAGCTTTATCTCAAGCTCCTTAATTACTCAAAGTTTGTTTCATCCATCTTTATGGTAGAGAAACAAATCTAATGATAATGATTATTTTCCCTTTGTTTTTACTAAACTGAGGTATTTTTAGTGCTAATTAGATCTAACAAATGTTGATTTTTACGTTTGGAAATCATAAAGAAAAATGTATCAAAACAGACTAAAAGTAGCCTAAAACAGTGTTTGATTAGTTTATGCAATTTGATTTATATAGAAATTAAAATGGGCTACCTATGAAATTTTGAAATTGTGACCAATAGCTTAAAGTTGGCCAAAAAAAAATAAAGGTTAAATTTGGTAAAAAAAACACAATGATTTGGATTTTAAATTTCTTTCATAAATTTTAAAACTTTTAAATTCTTTCTATGCATTTTATAAGTATGGATTAGAAACTAATTTGATCACTATAAAATTAAATTGTGAGATTTAAATATTAATTTTATTGATTTTATTATTATTAATATGTAATTCAGGGTAGCTAGATTAGTGTATTTTATAGGTATAGGTTAATACACGAATTTATCTAGCTAGCTAGCCTTGATAACATTTTAATAATCATCATAGTTGTTGCTAATAATAAAATTATTATTTAAATCTTAGAAGATTGGTTTTTTGGATGATCATATTAGCCTCTAATTTATATCTATAAAATGAATAAAAATGAGAGGAAAATACCCTTTTGGTCCCAAAGTTTTAAGAAATATGTGTGTTTAGTCTCTAAACTTTCATTGATTAAAGTATTCACTAACTATCACTCATGTTTTAAAATGTCATAAAAGAATTCACTAAAGCCCTATTTAAATGTGAAAATATGCATTTTATAGTTCTAACGTTTAAAATCGATGATATTAGTGTTATTAGTGATATAATTTAGATAAATATTAGTGATATCTATATATTAATGATATGACTTAGGTAGATATTAGTGATATTTGTATATTAGTGATATTTGTGTATTAGTGATATTAATTATCAATGATGTCGGTGATAAAACTTAGGTAGATGTTAGTGATATTCATGTATCAGTGACATCGAACTTAATATTTCTCAAATTGAAAGCTATCACTAATAGCAACTAATAGTAGCTATGAATGGCTATCACTGGTAGCTGCTATCAGTGATAGCGTTCAATTTGAGAAAACTGAAAAGAAGAAGCCCTCGAAATGGTGGGCTACACATAAATTTTTAGTCGTTTACCATATCTAGGCCTATTTTTGTACTATAAATGCAATTATTTTATCCTTGTGCTACATATGTTATTATTTTGACCTTTGATTGCTATTTATGCAACTAGCCCTTAATTTTTCATATCCAATATCCCTCATCCAGAAAAAGTGGATACTCTTTCACTCACTATTAATATACTAAAACTATACTAAAATTTGAAAGACTTTAACAATTAATTTTTAGGTTGTGTAGTTTTATTTTTGCCTTTTTTGCTCCCGTGTTCACTAGCCAAACTGGGTTTATAGTGTTCATAAGTCTGTTGTCATCTCAAAAGGCTCCATAGGTTAGAGAATGGTCTTACTTGATAGATTATAATGTAAAACTCTGTGGAAAAGAAAAGAGTCATTAACCTGTGAGAAAAGAAACGCAAAAAAATAAATAAATAAATAAATAATAATAAAATAATAAAAGAAGAAAAGAAGAAAAGAAAAAGAGAATGAAAAAAAAATGAAAGAAACTTGCAATGTTTATGCATGGACAAGGATAAAAAGAGTTACCTCCACTATGATTAGTTAGACCACCCATTGACTCATACAATTGGAGTGTGAAAGCTAGTATCTCTAGGTAAAAGAAATGCAAGTTAGATGTCCCTAGTATTTGTTTTTACATCTTAGCCAAAACATTACTTTCTTGACGGTTTAGACCGCTTAATGATTGATGCCCTAGCCAGAAGTAGGGAAAGATAGATGGAGGATGTCATAAAGTTGTCCCGGATTTAGCAGAGTTCTCTTAGGTTGGCTTTTACACACATGTGTAAGGAAGAATAGGAAACGTATTAAATGCCTTATTGAACTGTTAGTTTCTCATTTATAAGGTTTGTAACATGTTTAGCATTGAGGTCGGTGTCCTTTAAAATGTAAATCTTTCTTTTGTTTGCTAGTAAGTTTTTGTTTTCTCTTGCTCGAGGACAAGCAAGGTCTAGGTTGGGGGTTTTTGATAGCTCCAAAATGAGTTATCTTTTTTGGTCTAGATCAAGTTAGTTCTTATGTATTTAACGTTTAAATGAGTTCTTATACAAGAAATTGAGCAAATGAGTCTCTCGAAACCTTTTAGATGCAAAACGGGCCAAACCAGTAAACTAAGCATTCAAGTTGGAAAGAATGTAAAATAACCAAATTGCGCCTCAAGGCCTAGTAGATTGTGCAACGCTTGGAAAATTTCTTAGCGTATGAAAAGCCATAGAACCGTGATGGCGTCTTGTGTCACTGCAACGCCAGTAAGTTCTCTCTATATATGACCTGTTTCCTAGAATTTAAGGGAACAAAAGGAAGGGAGAAGAATTTTGACTGGAGGCATGGAGCATTTTTATGAAGTTAATTAATTGAGAGATATTAAGCTTAATTATACTAATTTTTTGTTAAAAGCCTATTAATTGTTTGCATATGAATCTTCTCAATTGCTTTAGATTACATTTCCAAAGAATCCCAAACCAAATTTAAATAATTTATTATACTAATTTATCTAAATTTTAACAAAAGCATAATAAGTATATAAAATTACAAAAGTACCCTTAAATGGTCATGTTGGGCATTACATTAAAGTTGCAAGCTTATTGCCCTCAAAGTCATAATGAGAAATCTTGACAAGAATTAATAGGTCAAAGTCAAGAAACTCGAGATAGAGTTCATATACTTTCATCCTAGTGTTGACTTGTAGATCTTCTTGATGAGGTCAAACCCATAGGATATGAATGGATCTACAAAAAGAAATATGTGTACGTTAGAAGATACAAATCTTAGATGTAAGACTATTAACAAAGGGTTAAACCTCATGGGACAAATTGGATTGTGATCCCGCTTGTTGTCACAATAGAGTCTATAGTATTATTTAATTTATTGTTACATGTTAGATATGTAAAATAAATGTTTAGATTTCTCTTATAAAAGAATTTTAAAGAATGCAAGTACAAAGAAACAATAGGGGTTTTTATTTTTAAAGGTGAAAGTAAAAGGTTTGTAGGATTGTAGATGTACATTTGGGAATTAAATTTCACAATTAGATCCTTGGAGTATAAGGTTTGACAAAAATATCACAACCTATGACTTTGAATAAATAAATACCAATGAAACTTGTATATACAAACAAATCATTAATTTTACTCAATAAAAATTTCTCATTGTTTATGTTGATGAAATTTTAGTTGTTACGAAGAATGTAAGATTTTGATCCCCATAAAAAATTGGACTACCGGACCAATTTCAAATTAATGGTTTGAAATGATGTGTCCAAATTTGAAGGGAAAAAATGTTATTATCCTAAAAACACATGACTGCTAAACAAACAGAGTGATCCAATACTCATACATAAAAATTTTAAATTCTTATCGATCAAATGATTTTGAGCTCTTAATGTTTGTCATGTTTTGTGTAAAGTTTACTTGTATCTTGATAAAACATGATTTATACTAAAAATATAAATTGCATGACTAAGAATTAAGTTAACACGAGATGATGAAATACTTCAAACTAAGTCTTGGAAGTATATAAATGCATTAACACATTTAGTTTGAATTTTCTTTTTATGTAGAAATGTATATTTTAATAAACGTGTCATTGTTGTGTTCATGTTGCGTCATATTTGTGTGTCTCACATCCGTATATCAATGCAAGCATTAAGGGAAGGTGTTGTGAACACTCATAGAATTGGGTGTTAGCCCTCTCCATTAGAGTATTTACCAAACTTCAAAAGAAAACAGAAGGCATCTCAACAGTGGATATGATTATTGAAGAAGATTTCAAATCAACTACTTGGAGATTCACATTTAACCATAGAGAATGTTGGAGAAATGTAAAACAATGCCTGAGATTATGAAGGAACAATAAAGAAGAGATCCAAAATATAATTGAATACAAAAGAAAATATTGTTGTAGTATCATCACCTTTCTTCCATACATTCGTATGTATGTATGCATTCTTCAAAAAAAAAAAAAAAAAAAAAAAAAAAAAAAGACAACTATACAGAAAAAATGGATTGGTACACAAATCTGACAAGACGAAAAAGACACTAAATGTCAATAAGTTTAAGTTATTTTGAACCATTTACAACACACTACATACCATCAAATTCCTTGTTCTCCTCAACCCATTGTGTAGATGTAGACCAAGAGACTGAAGAGGAAGAGATATCGACTGGAAGACATTTCTCATCGCCTCTTTGATATAGTTTTCATTAATCCCTTGACGATCTTTCCGAACCACATCAAGTTCATCATACCTAGCACTGTTGGCACTCCAAATACCAAAAGATATCCGATTACATGCATCTTAATTACCTGCAGAAAAAAATTACTCAGTGAGGTGGCATATAGGCTATATAGCTCTATGCTTCCAGTCTGTTGAACATCACAACTATATCATTGTATCTTGAGTGATTCCCAAAAGCTGGCATGAGATGGATGCATAACCACTGAAAAATTCCTGTTAACTGGTGGAGATTTCATGGAAATGCATAATTGATCTTAAAATACCTGATCATAGTGCAGGTAAACATGATAGAATGTGTAACCAAATAGCAATATGCGAGCAACCTGTTTGAAACACCCATCAGCGAGAATGTAAACATCAATCAGAGTAAAAGAAAATCCAATCGTAATAGACGATTTAGGATGGCTACAATGCCTTCAGACAGGCATGCTTATGCCATTTTTGTGAAAATAAAAGAGAATAGAATAGGTTTCAGATAATAACTCACCAGCCATGCAAAAAATATTACAATGCCATTAATCAAATATGCGCAGGACCTCTTCATACCAGCTGTATCAAGATACCTTCAAAAAAACATGAAAGAATTAAGAGGCAGAAACCTTTTTTTAACCATGAAATAAATCAAGAGACAGAACCGTTAAAATAAAAAAACCAATACCATATTGAAGACCTACCATCTCATATTAATCTCAGGAGTTGTAATCTCCGAAATGAGGACCATATAAGTATAGAGTTGGCCTTCTCCAGAAAAAACAGAGTATGCTACTGCTAGTCCGGAAAGAGAGTGGTGGACAACCTATCATCAGAGTTTCCTAATTACGCACTACTCTTATCAAATTTGAAGGCCTATCAGCGGAGAAGGTACTTACATACTCCATCCCACCTAAGGAAGGATACAGCCAAACAATCAATCCAAGATCTGCCAAGAAGTACCCAACTGAAATCTGAAAAAAGTAAGTGATTAAGATTTTGGTTAAGATTTAAGAAAAATTCTAGGCAAACAGAATAGAAGCACAAATGCCTCAAAAAGGCTGCCAAGAAGTCCCAGAGAGCTTAGAAGGTATATGAGAGACATTATCCTCAAATCAGAAACAGAAAATCAAGCATTGCTCCCAAGTTTGAAGTCAACGGATTCATGTTCACAAAAGGATATAGAAGCATAAATACTTATAAAGCAGGCCAACCATCCAAGATAATCTTGGGTTAGAAAATGAACTTGCATGTAAATAAGTAAAAGATCCTAGAAGGTCCATGATTTTGAGAAGATTATATTAGGACCACATGTACTAGAACTTTGCAGTTTCAGATATCAAAGCAAAGGCCTCGGGCTGATTGAGAGACACAGACTGGTATTTTGACAAGGAGACAAGGTTAGATTCTGGGAGGACACTTAGCCAGGACAATAATCTTCCCAAAACAGAAAAAGCAAAGCTCCTTCCAATTTTCCCAATACTTTAACCTCTGCTGGTGATGCGTTCAAAATGGTAAAGTAATGCTCCCGTGAAAGCCTTAGTTGTTGGTTGTGGGGTTTTCGGGAGGAATTTTGATGTGAAAATCTTGAAGAGTGGCTGAATGGTTGGAGTCTCCTTAAAGATTTATGTGGTTTTTCTTTCATATTGAAGACTCAAAGAGTGTGGCTAGCAGACAAATAGAAGAGCGTACTATCACGTATCAAAGATCGTGACATGCGTGGCAAGACAAGAGTAGGCTGGTTAGCTCAAGAGACACTCGATGGGGTATGTGGGGTAGCAATGAGGCAAGGTATGTGCTAGAGGTGTATGTCTATTCCTGAGTTAGGCAAGCTGACCCGAGTAAGTTGGGGAGCTTATCGCTGGTCTAGGACTTGACCAGGAAGGATGGGCATATCACCTTAGCACCCTGATGAGCCCATGGGAGGGCGAAACCAGTCTAACTCAAGGCTACGATGGAAGGCTTACCTCAGGAAGGGGGTGTTTGAGGTGCCGCACGGATGAATGCCACTGTGCAGAACTCTAACCCCATAACAGTACGCTGCACCTCTCTCTTGATGAGCTAATGCTAACCTTTTGATTTGGAGTGCGAGTTTCCTAGGAAGCCTAAGGTGTTTTGTGGTCTTTATTTCACAATGATGATTTAGAAATTACTTCCTATTCTGGAAATTTCGGGCACCTTGTAATACCAAATAGCTGTTAGCTACTTATCAGCATAATCAATACCACAGTTACTGCCAATTTATTATGATTGTAACCTATCTATCCAGTAGTGAGGCTTTTAAACAACACAGAAGAAAATGGGCTATAACGTGAACGGGAAAATACGGAATAATAAGGGAGGTGGTAGCAAGCTTCTTGACAGTCTAGTGCTTGAACCATTGCTCAGTAAAGCCTTGTTGATGTCGAATTTGTCCTAACCCATCAACTAGGGCATTAGAACTACTGATCCTGGGAATGGAAAAGAGTTGAAGCATGGAAGGGAGAGCAGAATCATAGAGATGCAATTATATTCTGTAGCTACAAGACTCCAGCTATAGAAATACTTGGCAACATCTCCTGCCTACTTGCTGCGACCAATTTCTCTACCTATAAGTGTTTGGGAGAACATGACGGTACATTTCATTTGATGATTACCCAAAATATGATGGGCATAAACATCTCATTGTTGCAAATGTCTGTCCAAATATGGCCATCTCATGTTGGATTACACAGGTTCCTTCATTCAACTAATTCTAATACAGATAAATTTTTTCTTCTTTTTCCCTTTTTTGTCAATTACTATTTTTCTTATTAAAAGGAACAGTGTTGAACAAAGATCCAAATCTCGTCTTCATTCCATTAGACAACACGTCCTAAATCATTGTTTTGCAACCTGTTGGCATTGCCTTGCTAATGCTATATTGAATAGCATGGTTGAACTGGATAGCATGCGCTAACTTTTGATAATAACACCTTTCAGTTCCCTGGAAAACTAACGGTCTTCCAGGTTGTGCATGATTGGCCGCCTCCACCTTTTCTACATTATCACAACCCACCCCTTGCTCAGTATTGATAAGCTCTTAGTTATGGAGAACTACATTTTTGGATAACTTAATACATGCCTCACAATAGATGAAAACTGCTAATGGCAAATGAAGGGTGTTGAGTTTAACATTGGTACTTCTTCTGACATATGGCCTTACCATTAGTTTTCTTAAGCAACACACAAGAAGAAGTTGGGCCCAGAACATTTTGGCAGTATTCCTTATTGTTCACTGTTTACATGCTGTTCATCAACTTCAGTTATCTGAAACAACTTCTATTCATCCAGTATTATGTGTTTCCAGACTCCAAGTAGTCACTGGGATAGCCCAAATTTCCAAGACCTTGCAAACGAACCAAGTCAAAACTTCAAATAGTCTTTCCAGCCTGAGATAGTCCCTGGAGAATGACCTTTTCTTTTGGCTACCACTGGTAAAACTGAAGTTCATGTCCGTTCAAAGAATCAATGAACATGGGAAACATTAGAAAAAACAACGACAAAAAATATGGGCTCGATTTCCTGAATTTTATTTTTATCTTGTCCTCGAGGTGAAAATAAATATTGATAGGGAAAAAACTGTTGTTAAATAATTAGTTGATTACACCAGAAGTTATTAGTTCTGTTATGGGTGGATAAAATGGTTAAAGGCTAACTACTGGATGTAGAGGGAAACTTGCAATAAGAAATTTTAAAAGGCAGCTGACATTCATTTAAGATTAGCTAATAGAAAGCTTACCCCCAATATGAAAGTAGACAACGTTGAACTTTGGAAGGTAACAAGGCCAGCATGACGCTGGTCAGAGAAGAGATCTGACCAGAAAACGAAGTACAATGACATAATTGAGATATAGATTGCATGAATAGTGGACATGCCGCTGTCAATTTTAGTTTGAATATCAGTAATGGCCACAACAGTCCACTAAATATATTATAGAGGAAATGGACAATTAAAGATATGGACTCACCGGTTATTCCACTCGACTCGTTGGATTTTTGTAAGACCCAGATAACTCTTGATGTAAAAATTGCTAACTAATTGAGTAAGATCATAAATCTGCAGGAGGAAAAATAAGACATTGGAAAGAGCATATGGTAAGGAACTGGAACCTATATGAAGAAAAGCATTAAATATGGGCAGCATTGTTTCCTTCTTATATCCAGCATGAGGTAAGAAGATGCCACATACCAATTTACAAGCAAGCATGCCTCCAAGGACAGAAGTGTATGGGACAAAACGGTCTGCTAATAAATAGTTCTTTACTAATGCATCAGCTTGACTTTGGTAAGATTTAATAGCCATTACAGTCTTCAAAGACATTGCCATTGTGTTGTTTGACTACATAACATTCGGCAGATCGCAGTACCTCAGACTGAATTAACTATTTGCTCCCTCCCTCCATATTGTTATCCCTTCTTGACCAAATATGAAGAAGTTAGTAAGAAAGAGATATAAAGTATAGTGACAAAAACATTTGTGCATAAGAAATCAGTGTCCACAAGCAGAGGACAATAACATAACATCCAAAATCTAGTCCACTCCTTATTCCATCTCATAAAACTTTGCTACGTATTCAATCTGAACTTCGCACAAAAAAGCGAAGGAATCATTTAGCTAAACTGGTTCCATAGTCTTTCTTTTTTCTTATGGGATCAAAAATTAAATGCCCCCAGGCTAGATCTAACATAGAAATATTTAGTTGGATCTATCATAAAAATATTTAATTATACAACTATGTGTAGAAAACTCTATGAGACATTAGATTGTGCAATGTCAAAAAAATGTCACCCTAAAATCATCTACAAAGTCAGCATCGTGACCATATGGACCATTTATGGTCACTTTGACAAACAGTACATCCCATTTATTATTTTCATATATGTTTATCTAAAGCAGTAGCTGTCACTGTATTCAAGTAGCCTTCAACTTTCATGATCATCCCGACGATCTACACTAATACAAACTCAAATATAAAGACTTGAACAGAAACCAATAAGAAACAGCAAACTAGAAAAAAAAAAAAAACAAAAAACAAAATGAACAATCCAACAACACAAAAAAGATCAAATATTCCAGTAAGGCAGAATTGCTGGAACAGAACACAAGAAGACTGCGTAAAAGAGAAATGATGCTCACTCATTGAATTTAAACAAACTGAAGGAGGGAGCGATTTCTAGAACAAAACCCCAAAACGCTAAAAAAGCTTATAATCAGGTAAGCTTAAAGATCGGATGGTGGGACTTACAGCAAGCACACAAATTCACGAGTATAGAAAGAACAAACTAAAAGATCCCATCAAAATAAAGGATCAAAATGCAGATGGGTAACCCAGAAAAACGGAAGAAAAGAGGGAAATGACCGCCAAAACAAATAAAAGATAAAAGCAATACCTCATAATAGATGAAGACCCCAGATCACGAGGAGATGCAGAAGGGGGGGTTTTTCTCTTTTTCAAAGATAAGAAAATGGGAAGAAAACAATATAAGATAATCTGTAAAGGAAATGCAACAACCGACCGGTACAAAAGAACCGTGAGGTTCAATCAATGTGAAGCGTTAGGAATCTTCAACCGCAACGCAACAATCTAAAAGGGGTAAATCAAGGCATGATGAAGAGAAATTAGAAATTATAATAGCGTATGGGGAATTGGGTAATGCGAAATGCAAGTGGGTTTTGCTAATTAGCAATGGATTTGAGTTTCCAGAGATGGGATCCTCTTGTTCTTGTGGATTCAATTGCATTCTATCCAATCCTTTCTGTAGTACTAACCGAAGGAATATGATAGCTTCGCGCCTTAGCCCATGATTTTTCCTTTCTTTTTTTCTTTTTTTTAATCTCTCTTTTATTTATTACATTCTTCAATGTGCATTGTGAATTACATATAAAAATTGAGTCTCGTTGAAAATTAGTCGGTGTAGGATTGAGGAAATATTTAATTATACTCAACTCTTAGTTGTGTTCCATCAATGACACTGCAAAAGAATCTTTCATCAATTATTTTTTTCCCTAATATAAACAAACTTAAAATATCATTTTGCTTTCACATCTCAAATCTTCAATTTCATTCCCATTATTTTTAATATATCTTAGAACTTAATCTTTACCATCAAAAATATTGTCACGTGGATATGGATATTAATTATCTAAAATTTGAATGTATAAATTTTAAATGTTTGAATTCAAATATGCAGGATCATCAATGTCAGAAGGTTAAATATATTTGTGTGATTTACCAAAAAATTAAATTAAATAATTACTCAAATGTAAGAGAACAATAAATAATAAATTAAATTTACTTTTATTTAATATATTATTATATTAATTAATTATTTAATCGCTTAAAATAGAAACAAATTATTATTTTTATATTAGCATTAATTAAACTCTATTTAATTATTTAATTTAATTACTAAAAAAATTTAAATAAATATAAATCAATTAGAATATTAATATTTAGTAATATAATTTTATATTAAATAGTTAACCTAACATAAAATATAAACAATAAAAATGCATCATGTGAAATTTATTAATAATAAATAGTATATTAGGAAGTTATCTTAAATGGAAAAATTGCTGAAAATATTTACAATTAATAGCAAAATATACCGTCTATCGCATTGCGATCTATGAAATTTTGCTATATTTGTAAATATCTTGGTTCATTTTGCTATATTTGATAAGACCCCTAGTATATTTATATTTAATAATTAGTTAAAATTAATAATGATGATTAATTGATCGGGTAATTGTTTTAATCCTTGGTTGCAATTACACTCTCTTTCAATTGTAAAAATTAGGCCTTCAAACTTTTAAAAGTGTTGAAATTTGACTCTCAAACTTATAATAGTTATAGAAATTGGACCTCCAAATGATAAAAATTGAACTCTCAAACTTATATAATTGTTATAATTTTTATTATTATGTAAGTTTGAGAGTCCAATTTTGACATTTGTATAAATTTGAGTGCACAATTTTTACAATTAAAAGTTTCAAGGTTTAATTATAATTACCACCATCATGAATGATTTTTGCAATTTGCCCTATTATATATTTTAATCTATAATCTCTCTAAGGTGACTCTAGTATATTAAACATTTAGTTTTTAATATTATTTTTTAGTCCAAGTTCCATTTTCATAGATTTTTATGTTTATTTTTTAATTTCTGTGCTTAAATTATTTTAGCTATTTTCATAAATTTGGTATAAAATTTGATCCATTCTTGTTATTAATTATTCATTAATCATTAAACAAAAATTTAATTTATACTAAAATTTGGCTTTAATCTTAAATATGTATTGTTATGGGTAGATTTAGATAAGAGACCATAATCGATTTTATAGAGTTTGTAAGCTATCTGATCAAGAAAATGACAAAACTCAAGTTAAAAAACCACACAGGCTCAACTATGCATGGAAAGAGGGTAATTTGAGTCAAGGCTCAATCTGACCCACTCAATTCCGATTGAGGCCAAGGATGAAGCCATGGTTGACTCTCCCTATTGATGAATGGGGCATGTTCTGACCTATTTGTGTCTTGAAAAGATGATAGTTTTGGTCAAAAACCAAACTGACCTCAACAGCTTCACCTTTGGGCAAGGATGAGATCTAGACCAAGCCTCCCTTTTTGATGAATGGCGCATGCTAAATGTATACCTTAACCCATTTAGCTCGAGAATTAACTTAATGTAACTCAAAAACCTTAATACCGATGCCCTAAATAAGAATTTTCACTATAAATACATCATCATAACTTCAAAAGAAGTAAGTTTATTATCATTCCTAAAACTCTTGCTACAACCAAAAAGCCTCTATATTAGACATCAAATAAGTTGTGGTAAATGTCTCACCAATGCCTAAATTCTCTTTGTTATGTAGGTCATGTCTTCTCTAAATTACAAATTTGTTGTTGATGTCATATGGAGGTAACCAGGTGTGTTTTCTCAAACTTAGTTTGGCATCCATATATATCATAATCTTATATTTTCATTTGCGACCTAAATATAGTTTAACAAGTTAAAGTTTAGTTAGTCCCGAAAATATGATGGATTTAAAGAATTTTTTAAGACATGAAATACATATGGGCTCATGGTGAATTAACAATTATGTATTTGCTTAAGCAAATATCTTCATTAAATTATGTTTAAAAATTGATTTATTTTTAATTACTAAGAGAGTATGATTGGGACAAATTATGATCAAATTAAAATTATTTTTGTCATGTTCAAAAAGTCAACTTAAAATATACTTTTAATTATTCAAAATCAATTTAGTGTTTGATTTTACACTTTCAAACTAGATTTTCATGCAAACAAGATTAATTTTGAATCATTAAAAGCATATTTCAAAATGATAAAAAAATGAGGAAAGTGAATTTTAATCATTTCAAAATCACTTCCAAACTTATATAATATCAAATAATATATATTTGATTAAGTTCTTTTTATATCAAATATGTGAACCTTTTTACTATATACATCAACTAGAGTAACCATATACTAAATTGGTTACCTTTTAAGATACAATAAATAAATATATTATATACTGTTAATCTGAATATAGTAATAAATAAAACTCTAATTATTCTACCAAAGGTTTAATGATTGAATCTCCCATTCATAATTATAGAAAAGAAAAACAAAACTATACAATAAATTAGTAATAGATTTTTAATTAATAAGTAATGAGGTTGTGACACATGAACTATTTTTTTCTTTAAGTAAATTATATCTTCTATAATGTATGTATTTTATCTATTTTATGGACAAATTATTTTAGATGGCAAAACTGTTGAAAATATTTACAATTAATAGCAAAATACATAGTCTATCGCGATTGACCGTGAAATTTTGCTATATTTATAAATATTTTGATTCATTTTGCTATATTTTAAAAGACGCATATATTTTATTTAATTATCAGTCTTTTTTTTTCATTACCATATAATCATTCCATTTTTCCATACTACAATAAAATAATCTAACATTTTTCAACTTGTGAATTAAATATTGTTGAGTAATTATGTAGCAAATCCTTTACATAAACCTAGGTGGTGATTTTTTTTTTCTTCTTAATAAATAACTTTTAAGTGTTCTACTAGGAGTTGACTCTGCCAATTAAAGTCTTGGAAAATATATTAAATAAACTTGATGATTTAGAATTTAAGATTAAAGGATATTGACCATATTTTAATTTTATAGATTTAGATCTTTTGAAAAACTTAATCACATGAACATAACTTAATTTCTTGACTTTTAACTATTTTTAATTTCAGTCCTTAGACTGTATAAAAATTAATCTTTTAATCGTTAGTACTAATTTTCATTATCATATAAAGGAAAAAGAATCTAAATCTGTGTGAAGTTTGCATTAACCTTAAAACTTTCAAACACTTGTTATTGTAGATATAAGTTTATCAAATCAATGAAAAAAATAAATAAATATTATCATATACAAAATCAATTCCACGTTAATATTAAAACTTTCAAACACTTGTTCATGTGGATATTTGTTTATCAAATAAATGAGAAAATAAATAAATATTTTAACCCTTAAAATAGGTTCATGTTTAGACATTTTGCCAAACTATTTTGAAGTCCATGTCTTTTGTTTATTGTTTCCTAGCTTAGGTTTCGTTTGAGATAGTTGTAGTTTTTAAACTAATTTCTGGTAACTGTAGTTTTAGAAAAATTAGATATGTAATAAAGTAAATTAGTGTTTGGTAAATTTGCAATTTGAAAAAATAGGTATTAGTGTTTGATAAATAAACACTAAGTTATCTTGTTCTAGTTATAATAGCTAAAATTTCCCTATTCCAAAACGTTTTTTTTTTATTATAATATATAAATATATTTTGTTTACTTTAAATTAATTTTTAAATATTAAGAAAAATAGCTTTATTTAAAAATAAAAAAATAAAAAAAAACAATATGGTGTAATTGTTTTAAAATCAGAAGATATGGATTTGATTATACAAGAAAGAAATAAATATATGAAATAAATCTTACTTTTATTGAATAAAATTAAAAATTAATTAAAAAATGTGTCTGGTTTTAGGAGAATCCAAAAAGTAGTAGGAAACTAATTTTAAAACAAGCGTGAAATGAACGTATTTTTAAAGGTGATTTTAACATATTTAAGCCCAATTTGTTTTACCAAAAACAAAAAATGGTTAAGATTTAATGCTATTTTCAAATATATCAAAATGAGTCAAACTATTTACAAATATAGAGAAATTTTACTGTCTATCAGCAATAGACCGTGATAGATGTCTATTGCAATGTATCATTGATAGAAACTAAAATTTTTCTATATTTGTAAATAGTTTGTTATCTTTTTCTATTTGTAATAATTTTCTTAAGATTTATTTTTAATCACTTTTATCCTTTCCAACAACAATCTCTAATGAATCCTCAATGGAGTTTAATATATATGTATGTGTACCTAACTAAATCCATTCATGTAATGAGTAGAAAGATTATGAAAAATTATTGTCAAAATAAGTGAAAGATTATGAAAAATATTATTGTAATAAAGCTATTAGATAAATATCCTATTTATAAATATTTACAGAGTCTATTAAAAAATATTTTGTTTTAAAAATATCATTTTAATTTCTATACTTGAAATTTCATTCCATTTGTATTGAAATTGATTATTAAGTTTGGGACTCAAGACAAAACCTTGAAGTTTATTAAGTTTGGGAGTGAAGAGTGTGAATTTGTGTAATGTGTTTAGATTATGTAAAAATGATTAAAGTTATTGACAATTTATTCTTTGTTAAATACATGCATCAAACGGGATCTAAACAACTCTCACTGAAGAATAAAAATCTTGACCTTTCAAAAAAAATTCAATTATACCTTATTCTACTAAACACTCTCACTAAAGTGTATGTAAAGAATTGTGTTAAAATTTGTTATCCGAATGCACGTTGGGATAAACATTTAATTCTTTGGATCAATTATCCCTCTCGTGTGAATCTAATTGGAAATTAGTTAACTAGAAATTAATAATATTTATCAATCAAAGACACAAGCGATTTTAACGTAGAAAAACCTCTTCAATACGAGGAGTAATAAATCACTGATTGCGACTTTCCAAATTTTTAGGTAATATTAATTTAATTATGTCTAATTATTTGAGTTGTACTTTTCTGAATTTGAAGGCTTAATTGAATTATTTTGAGAAGATAATTCAAATTAAATTGAATGATAAAAGATTCGGTTTTGATTCAATGGATGAAAATTGAATTTAATTTGGAGGTGATTGGGAGTTTGGATTTATTTTTGTGGTGATGTAAAAGGAATTAGGAAAAGGTAAAGGTGTTTATAATATAAATGTTTAAATAATATGGAAATTATTTTAAATAACAATACGAAAATATTTACAAATAATAGCAAAATATCATTTTCTTATATTTGAAAACAACCTTTTATAATATATATATATATATATATATATATATATATATATATATATATATACCTTTAGAAAAAATTTAGGTAAAAATGGTACTTTAAAAAATTAGGGAAAAGGGATAGTTTTTTTTGTCTTTATTTGAATGTTAAAGTCCGTGGCACGGAAAATGGGTTAATTAGAAAAAAAAAGGGTACTTTTTTTAAAAAAAATTAGGTAAATGAGGTAGTTTGGAAAAAAATTAAGTAAAATTGGTATTTTTTTTTTTTTATCTTTATTTGAATGTCACACTCTCTATCACGGTCAGATTGGTCAAACTAAACGGAAAAGAGAAATTTGGATGGCATTCTGCCATTTTTTTAATGTAAGTTTGAATTATTAATTAAAAAAAATAAACTGTTTTCCTAGTACACTTTTTCTAGTATCATTTTCACCGGGACAAAAACTTACCAGGATTATTATTTTAATTTTAGAATCTTAAATAAAAATAACTTTATGAGAAAAGTGACAAAAACACATAAAAACTAACGGCACTTCACTTTTTCAAAATTCTATAAAAAAAATAAAAAAATAAAAACCTTTTTCCCTAATTTTTTTTTTTAAAGTACCCTTTTTACCTAAATTTTTTTCTAAAAGTACCCCCCATCTAATGGACCCCCGTTCATGATTAGCACGTACTTTAGGTTTAAATCTTCTAATTGTCTTTTCTTTAACAACCTAAAAATGTAGCATGTAATGGTTAAATGTTGAAGAAAATGCATGGTAATGGTAACCATTGTGGGGAAGAAAATGGTTAAATGTTGAAGTATCGTAAGGAAAACCGAGAGCTCGAGGGGAAAGAGGTGAACGAATAGGAGGTAATTAAGGAAGAGATGTAACCTTGGCTTAGGTAGGACGTATGAGCAAGAGGACTAAAGTTGAGTAGTGGTGCGTTGGAAGGAAACCTAAGTCTCGGGAAGAAGGATAAAACACATAAGGTGAAATCGAGGAAAGATGTTATCGTAATCTAAGGTAAACGCATGGACCTCCATCAAGAGAGTTTTCTTGAGTTTTGGATAACTTAGGTAAACCTAATTTAAAGGGTTGAGAAGTAAGCTAAGGGAAGGAAGCAGCAGATGGACACATGCCAGATTTATCGTGGAGGAAATGGCTAAGTATAAGGAAAAGGTTGGAAGTATAACCTTGGAATACAACTCAAGAATGCATAGAGGAACAATCAAGGGATCCTTAAGGATAGAAGGAAGGTCATGGACGCATAGCAAAGTAGTAATAAACGCATGGAGTACAAACGCATGAAGGAAGGTCTTGAGATGATTTTAGCTAACAAAGTAACAAGCATAGTCGGACGTTTACCACTCAAGAGAAGGGCTTGTAGCTAAGATGTGGACATAAGGAAAGAAGTGATGGACACATAACAAGAGGCACAGACGCATGGTAGTATGCAAGGGAGAAACCTGGTCAAAAGTAGGAAGGCCGGGAGGAAGAAAAGAGAACAAAGAAGCTAAAACCTTAAAAAGATAATTAAATAGACGCATAGGGGCACTAAGTTAGATGCATGGTTCGTATCTTGGAACAAGTCAAACTCATAAGCTGAGTTTATAAAGGTTACGTGGCTTCATCTAAACTTAACATTTTATAAGGAGAAGGTGTCGGGTTGCATGTTGGATGTGTCATGCAGTGTGACAGGTGGCAAACAAGTGGCAAATAGAGAGGAGAAGTTGGATGACAAGCCCTCTATCCCAAAGCTATAAATAGGACCTTGAGGAAAGGGGAGCAAGTGATGATCCTTAAGTAAGTTTTTGAGAGAAAGGAGAGAGAGAAGGCTGAAAAGAGCAATCCTTGCGTCCGTAGTGGTAGTTTGTGGCCAAGAGACGAGGTGTTCCTAGCTACCTAGCTACTTTGCGTTCAACAGTTGTTGGTACTTAGGGAAACCGAATCTGCTTTGCGTCCAACAGTGCTGCCAGAAGGAGGAAATTATCTGCCCTGTGTTTAAGGTGAACCTTGCGTTCAAGATAAACCATGCGTTCAAGGTAGATCTGTACGTCCAAGGGGTGAAGCTAGAAGAGTTGAATCGTTGTTGGAAGGTTGTACCTTGCGTTCAAGTTATCAGCCTTGCGTTCAAGGTGCATGGTTGCGTTCAACTTAGCTGTCAGAGTGGAAAAATCAGTTGATTTGCGTTTTAAACTTTCAACCCTACGTCTAAGAAGCTCGGGAAAAGGCAGAATTAGAAGGGAAAAAAGGAACTTTCCTTAAGCAATTATTTAGCTTTGTGAGTAACACTAATGTTTTCAAATATGAATGCGTTCTCTGTGAATAATATTAATGGTTTTGGAATATGATTATGCTTTCATGAGTTTTCAACGTGTATATCATGCCTTTATATTAAAAAGCATTCGAGCATACTGGTTGTGTAATAAGTTTTATGAAAAGCATATTGTTTGATATTATATGATTTTATGGAAGGTTTGGAAATGTTAGTTTATGAATTTATGATATGATGTAAAATGTTTTCGACGTTGGGTGCGTTGAGCTCCGCTCTGCCTCAACTAAGAGAAATGATTTGAAAAGTTTTTTCGACGTTGAGTAGCATTGAGCTCCACTCCGGCTCAACTAAGGGAAATGATGTAAAATGTTTTTAATGTTGAGTAACGTCGAGCTCTGCTCCGCCTTAACTAAGGAAAATGATGTAAAATATTTTTGACGTTGAGTAGCGTCGAGCTCCGTTCTACCTCAAGTAAGGGAAATGATGTAAAATGTTTTCGACGGTGAGTAGTGTCGAGCTCTGCTCCGCCTCAACTAAGGGAAATGATTTAAAATGTTTTCAACGTTGAGTAGCGTCGAGCTCCGCTCTGTCTCAACTAAGGGAAATGATTTGAAGCAAACAGAATTTCTAAGTATCTTTTTTTGAAATGAGCATGTAAGATTTGACAATGGCATTTGAGCATGTTTTGCATGAATATGACTTGAATCGATATTTTATAAGCATTGTTTGACAATGTTTATATTATGATCAATTTTATAGTTAAAGTAAAGTATTTCCAAAATCGTTACTCACTAGGCTATTAGCTCATCCTTTCATATGTTTTCCATTTTTCAGGTAGCATGACAGTTCCCGTTGCAGGTTGAAGTCGAGGTTTGTCAAGAATTAACGGTATCATCGTTCTAGAAAGTGTGATTAAATAGAAAGCTAAAGTAAGTTCGACAGTGGGGAGTCGATGACTGCTGTCCTCATGCTCTGTCTCGGGCTACGGGAGGGTAGTTCGGGATGGGGTGTGGCATCATTAAACAACCAACATGCTTCAAATGATTTCCAATGTAAAACACATAATATGCTTGTTAAAACCCGTGAGATCACAAATATATAAACATGTTTACAAACATAATCTTTTCAGCAATAACACCTCGTTCAAAGTAAACACATTTTAAATAAAATTGTCAGTCACAGAGAAAGTAATCGCTTAAGGGAAATTCCCTTTCCTCCCTTCTAATTTTGCCTCCCTCGAGCTTCTTGGATGTAGGGTTGATAATCAGAAACGCAAAACAACTAATTTTTCCCTCTAACAACTAGGTTTGGACGCAACCTTGCACCTTGAACACCTGGCAGATGACTTGAACACAAGGTGTAGTCTTTCAACAAGGATTCAGCTCCTCTTAGACATTTGGCTTCACCCCTTGGATGCAAAGGATCTACCTTGGACGCAAGGTTGTGCTTCTTGGACGTAAGGTTGCTAATTTCCTCCTTCTGGCAGTACTCATGGACAAAGCAGCTTCCCTAGGCACCAGACAACTGTTAGACACAAGGTAACTGGGAAAACAACCTCTCTTGGATGTAGACTACCTCTATGGACGCAAGGGTTGGTCTTTTCAGCTTTCTTTCTCTTTTCTCTCAAGAAACTCAGACTTATGGAAGGTATGATGCTCCTCTTTCCTCAAGGTCCTATTTATAGAGTTGGAATGGAGAGCTCGTCGTCCAACTTCTCCTCTCTATTTGTCACTTGTTTGCCACAATGTCCCTACCAAGTATGTGTCCAACTCACAACTAACTCCCAGCTATGCTTTCAACTCTTCCCAACACTTGGTGAGATTCCCTTTCTTCTCCTTAGATCACACTTCCAAGCTTACTATTCTAATAGCATAGTTGAATTCTCTTAGTGTCTAGCTGCGTTACTTAGAAGAATTCTTAACTTCAAGAGTTATTTCGAAGTTTAAAGTCTGAAAATCGTAGGTTTCTTCCAAACTCACCCACGACTTATTCTTAACCCAAAACTCAAGTTGATACAAAATTTTTTCTTCCCTTAAGTTCATCGCATACCTGTTCCTATTTTGGCCAAAATTTGGGTAACTTCACCAGTCCATATTTTCTGTCTAAAAAATTTTCTAACTCCACAGGCTTGTGATCCAAATTTCATCTCGAGTCTTACTTCTTTCCTTATAAGCCCTTAAGCACTTGGGTCTAAAAAGTAGGGTGTTACAAGACAAACGTCCGTTAATTTATTATCATGGTGATATTTGAATTCTCAAATTAGAGAATGCATTTACCTCAAGAATTTGAGATATTTGACAATCTCGATTCTGTCATAAGATAGCATGAAATTTTTTAAAAAAATGTCTCATGCGGATCAAATCACATTTTAGAAGTAAAAATATGATTTAATCCTTATGAGAAGTGTAAGCCCCTCAAAGGAAGATTGAAATTCAGTTTGTAAATCGAGGTGAAAACCCAAACCAAAATTTTATTTTGAAAATTAAAATTTAAATGAAATTGATATTCATGCTAAAGTAAAACCAAGTTAAAAATCATTTATGAAAATTTCAAATTAAAGTTGAGATTGAAATGTTTTTTTAGAAATGTCAAATTACAAGATATTCAAAATTCATTTAAACCAAATTGACGGGCTTGACAGCATATCGATATTGGAGTTCCGTTTTTATAACTCCACCAAATCGGAGATTAAAATAAAATGAAGTTTTGAAAACCTACTAATGAAAAGAATCAAATTAAGGAGAAATCAAGTTTAAATTGGAAATAAAGTTAGAATTTACTTTAAAAAACCAATGGAGTCTTTAAGAAGAAATTAATTGAAACATATTTTGAAAATTTTCAAAATATAAGTCAATTCCAATAAATTATCAACCAATAAAGAGAGAAAAATGTGGGTGGGACTCATCACCTTTTATCTTTTTTCTCTTATTTACTTTTCTTCTTTCTTGTTCAAGTACTTCTTCTTCCTTCACTTCTTTTCTTTTTTCACTTCTCTTCTTCTTTTATTTTCTTTTACTGTAGGTAAGAAATCATCCCAAGTTGCAAGCATGCGAGATCTCCACCACTAAAACACTGTTGCTGTGAGGTTTGCTGTCGGAGTCGTTCGTTTGTGGGCTTTGTCGAAAATTTATGTTTGTTGAAGATGTTGTCGGGCTACATTGTATTAGTGGGTTTTGTATGAGCTGCACCAGAATTGTGCACAATTCATCTAATGGAGATGAGCTTTTGTCGGAATCATCTCTTTCTCAGTTATTCCTTCCTCTTTATTTCTCCCTCTATGTGTATAATCATCTCTTCCACCTTTTGTATTTTCTCCCCCTCTTCCATTGTGAATCACCATCAATTTTTAGGGGAGTGTGGAGGTTGAGAGTTGAACTCTGTAAGGAATTTGAAATGGGAAAGGGAGGAAATAGAGGAAGTATGAAGAAGAGAGAATTGGGGAAGAAGAGGAAGAGAATGAGAGAAATTGGGGAAGTTTTTAGTATATTCTCTCTTTTCTTTACATCTTTTTAAAAATTTTAAACCCATTTATTTTATATAAAAAACTAAACTAAAATATATGTTATCCAAAATAATAATAATAATAGACCGGATCAAATATGGTGTCTACAGTATCATGTCTGAACAGTTACTAGTTGTGGATAGAAAACTCTTCTCATTCTATCTTGTATCAAGCTCCTTTAGGCTAAGCAGCTAATGCATATATTTCTATGATTAGCTGAATCTTATATTAATTTTATGCATTTTTTTTATCCTATGGTATACCTTATTTCTAAGCCTACGTGAGAATCTTATTTTTAGGCTTTTAGTCCCATATCCTTTGTGAAATCAATTTTTATCTTAACCTTCTCAACATTAACACTCCACTAGCATGCTAAATTAAGTGATATGTTTAACTTAACAAGATAACAATAAACTCAACAAAGGAAATGTAAAGGTTAAAGCATAGCATAAACTTAAGCCATATCGTCTAAGGGTATCCACAAAACCAAATCCCTTAGAAATTTAGCCCATGAATAGATAAGACTGAATAGAGTTCATTACATCTAATGTCATGTGTTACAATGTAGCATCTAATGACATAACAAGAAGAATGAAAAAAAAAATACCAAAGAAGTAAAAGAAGAAATCTGGAAAAATAGTAAAGGGCCTTCAAATCAAACCAATGAACTAAGGTGCCTTCTAGTATGCATTCAACCTTTTGTCAAGGTGAATCTCACTCTACAACACATTCTCACTAGTAGGATTGACCTAAAGAAGCCATCACTTTAGAGGAACTTTCATTCTTGAAGAAATTAGAGGTTATTTTCGTGGGTTTTTTTCAAACGAGTGATTATCCCTTCTTCTGACAATTCAAGCGCTTTATTTTGAGATTTGTGCCCTAAAGCCTCATAGTTAATTACATATTTAATATAATATTTAGTTTAATTATTAAATATGCAATAATGAATTATCCATTATAGTAAAAATCCCCGTTTACTACATGAAACTTGAACAGTATGTAGTTGACATACAGGTAAATCATGTTCAAGCAATAACCTAAAGAGTCTATAGTATATGGATAAGGTTGGGTACCTTATCCTGGTAACACTATGGATATGACCCACTTTGTAATCGTTACAAATGATGTGATCCTAATCGTTCATGTGGAAACATGGGGGTGGGGGTACCTATATAAAGAGTTTGTATAAGACTAGACTACGAAATAATTAATCTCTCTTTATAACAACGTTGATTGAAGAGGTTAATACTTCACAAGATTAACATATGTAACTCGATCTCAATCTTGAGTCAGTTATGAAGTCCTACCTATGAAGGCTCATCCTTTGATTTGTTTGGGTGAGAGTGACCCAAGATGCTAACTCAATAAGCCTACCATCTTGGAGACTTGACTGAGTAGGGAGCAAGGAATATAACTACACAATATCGAATTCATTACTTCCCTCCTTAAGGTAAGTAGATGAGTAGTTCCCTTAAATATTGACTCCAAATCTTGACCAATGGGGCCCCACCCTCTCACTAGCCTGAGAGGGACTTGGTTTATGGTTGGACCATAAACAAATTGTTCGATAGAGGATTAGTGGTACTTAAGGAAAAAGAGGTAATTACAGGGATAAAAAGGTAATTTGACCCAACTATAATTACAAACAACTTGTGAAGGATCGACTTATGTGTAATGGTTATATCCATGGATGCAAGATGTTCTACGGTGCATAAGAGAGAAACTATGAGTCTATAGTGATTTCCCCCCATAGTTAATGAATGTTGATTAATTTAATTAATTAATCTCGGATCATTGGAGTTTATAATCTATAAGTCCATTAAATCCCCTTGCTAGCTCACAACAGATAAACAAGGACCAATGTTTTGAAAGAATAATTTGAAGTATTCAAATTAATTTAGGGAATAATATGTTAATTGTATATGATACAATTAACATAACGTATATAAATACAGTTAATTTTGAATTAAACTATATAATATTGAAGATGTAATGTATTTGAATATGATTTAAATATTAATTTGATTAAATATGAGATATTTAATTAAATGAATTAATTCATTCATTCATTCATTTTAATGAACTTAATTTAATTTAATTAAGTTAACTAAAATAACTCCCTTGCAAGAGTGGGGAAGTGGAAAGTTATCCCACTACCTCATGTGATAGAATGGAGAAGCCAATTCTTTACAATTAAGGGATCCTCTTCTTTTCTTCCCTCTAATCTTATAACCTAGAGAAAAGAGTTCTTTGTAAAAAAATCTTCTCCATTCAATTCCCTCCATCTCTCAAAAGGGGCTCTCACAAGCCCATCTTTGCCAGAATTATAACGAGGAAGACTGTATGGAGGGGTTCCTAATGTTGGACTCAACAATCATGGAGGAGAAAGTTTGGAAAAGATTTGAAGATAGTTTTCAAAGGTATGTTTCTCAAAAAAGGAAATCAACACCCTTGAACACTTTTGTCTCTTGAATTTCATTCATCAATTTAATTTTCTTTCTTTAGTTATAATTGGAAATTGACATCACAAGACCAATTCTTAGATAAAATCAAGAAAACTTTAGAATAGGAAAGTATAATTAGGACATTTGATCTCTAGAGGAAGGTACTCGATCTCTTGATCAATAGAGGAATCAATGTTTACGAAAAAGAGATAATTATAGGGATAAAACAAACATTTGACCTAGCTGTAATTATGAACAACTTGTGAAGGATCGACTTGCTTATATTGATTATATCCATGGACACAACTTGTCCTACAGTGAGTAAGTGTTCAACTAGAGGTCTATAGTGGTTTTCTTTGTAGTTAATTAATGAAGGTTAATTCAATTAAAGAGTTTAATTAATGAATCTTGGATCATTGGAGATTATAATTTGTAGGTTCAGAAGGTCCCCTTGCTAGCTTACCATGGACCAACAAGGATCAAATATGTTGAAAGAAAAATGAGCTTTCTACACATATAACCTAATTATATAGGCCTAATTACAAAATTGTCTTAAACTTCCTATTTTTTCATGAATAGCCTAATGAGATGAAATATTACACAAAAATATGGCTAAAATATGGTCATATCACTCTCCACAAATTTTAGAAATTTTGAAAAATAATAATAATAATAAAAAAAAAAATACGTATGGAAAAGAAAATATATCATATTCACGAGCATTAAATGGCTTCTTCAAAACTGTTTTATTTTTAAAATCAAATCTTTAGAAAAATATATCATAATCACACTCACTAAATGTTTTTTTTTTCAAAACTCACACATGAAAATCACGTGAGTTATAATACATAGTACATATGGGGTTTATTTGTACATTCTATTTTCAATATCAAATATATATGGGTCTATTTCAAATAATAAGAGGATGTCATTTATCTTAGTATAATCTACATGTATATATATGACAAAGTATGTGGCATATATATCTCAATTTCAAATATATATATCTGTATACATGACAAAGTATGTGGAATATATATATCTTAATAGAAACTAAACTAAAATCAAAATATGCAGTATATAATTATATAACAACCTTAAATTTGTACTTGTTCTAACTACATTTCGAAATAACCTCGTATATATTTGAAACAACATTTTATATATTTTGAATTTTAAGTCAAAATTCGAAATTTTTAAAACAAAAAATTTATTACAAATTTGTAACTAATTGAAAAAAAAACATCCTTAAAAAACGAAACTCCTAAAATCAACCTCTGAAATTTGTAAAAAATAAAAATAAAAATAAAAAAAGACAAATTTATAGTGATTGGAAAAAAATATACTTTTATTAAATAAAAAAAAACTATTTAATATTTTAATTATAAAATAATACAAAAATTAGATATGAGAGAGAATGTAACTATCATATTCCTTAAGTTTAGGAATATATACCATATTTCTTAATAAATAAAATAAAAAAATCATTAGGTAACCAACAGAATTTAATGATGATATATATAGTGTTATTAATGTTTATTCCAAAAATAAATTTTCTAAATATTAGTATTAAATTTGGATTGATTTTTTATTGTTTTAATTATAAAATAATATGAAATTAAATATGAGGGAGAATACACCAAAATGTTAAAATTGTACCAAAATTATGCAAAAATCTAGTTTTGGAATATAATTAAAGTTTAGGATATTTGTGAAATAGCTTGTGAAGTAAGTAAGTTTCCAAAATCTTCAAGAAAAATTTGAAATGTTCAAATTTATGAGTGAAAATATCATGTTTTATTATAAAGTTTATTTGAATTAGACTCAAACTATAACTTCATAATATGATGAATTAAATTATTTGAATGAGATTTAAATAAATAAATTATTTAATTTGAATAAGATTTGAAGTAAATAGATTATGGAAGAATTAATTTATTTGAATATGATTCAAATAATGGATTAATTTGAATGAGATTCAAATTAAAGAGAATCTGCAAAAAAAAAAAAAAAAAAAAAAAAAAAAAAAAAAAAAAAAAAAAAAGATTTGGATATTTAAAACCCTTTTTAATATGGGATATTAAATGGTTAAATATTTTAATATTATATCTTATTAAATATTTAATTTAAAATCTATATAGAGGGGTTGTCCCAATAAGTTTATGAGTAACCCTATAGAGTTCTATAAATAGGCCCTAGGGAGCCCTTATAGAACTCATACTCTACAACATAATGTCTACAACTATTCTACAGATATTTCTCTCCCAAGAAAATTCTCCCAATTTTTAGAGAAGAGATCCCACAAACCAGATCCTTGCCATAATCATAGCAAGGAAGATCTCATGGAAAAAGAAGATTTCATTTCAAGGAGAAAACTACTGGTTCGAGGAGAAGATTTTGCTGCATTTGTGGATCGACAAAGGTATGGTGCTTAACTTTCTATTTATTTTGTATTTTTTAAATTTTTTTCAAGAAATAAAAAACGTGATCACACGCTTCCGTCGGGATTCAAATCCTTTCATTTCATTGATTCAAAAGCCATGGTTACAATATCATCATTTCAATGGAAAAACAAAGGAAATGAAAAGAAGTGTGAAAATAGAACTAAAGTTATGTTGGAAAGTGGAAAGAACAAGACTCCACTAAATCAATCTCACACTTGTAGCACTACTTAGGTCAAATTCACCTCTCAAGGCTGAGCCCATGCTCTACACTCGGTCTCACAAGGTAGGACGATCTAAACCTAGGGTTTTGTAGAGGAGCTCTCATTCTTGAAGAATTTCTGGATGGAGCGATATGATCTCTTCTTTGGCCCAAATTAGTTGAGGGGAGGCAAAAAAAATGATGCTTCAAGGGTTTACCAGGCAATTTCGATGCTGAAGATCGATTATTAATCAAGAAAATAACAACTAGGACGATTGGGCACCATTTTGGAATTAAGGGCTTTGATGCAGGTGTTGGGTATAGAGTATGCCCTAAGGTACATGTCTTACCAGCTTTAGTACAAGTGGGAAATTATTGAGATTTGTGCCCTAGTGCCACATGGTTAATTAGTTATTTAATATACTATTTGATTATTCTATTAAATATGCAATAATGAATTATCCATTACAGTAAAAATCCAAAGTTATTAATAACTTAAAGGGTCTATAGTATATGGATAAGGTTGAATGTCTTATCTAGATGACACTATGAATATGACCCACTTTGTAATTGTTACAAACAGTTTGATCCAAATAGTTCATCTAGAGACATGGAGTATTAAATACAAAGATTTTGTATACGACTGGTCCACAAAATAATTAATCTCTCTTTGTAAATCTGTTAATTAAGAGATTAATATTTCACAAGATGATCATATGTAACTCAATCTTAATCTTGAATGAGTTATAAACTCCTGCCTATGAGGGTTCGTTCTTTGATTTGCATGGAAAAACGTGGCCCAAGTCGTAGACTCAATAAGCCTACCATTTTGGAAACTTCACAAAATAAAAAGTTGGGAACGTAATTTCACAAGATGGAACTCACTCCTTCCTGTATAGAATAAAAAGATGAGTAGTTCCCCTAAATGCTCTTTGGAACTTGAACAATGGGGCCCCAGCCTCTCATTGCCCTAAGAGGGACTTGGTTTATAGTTGGACCATAAACAAAATGTTCATTAGAGGCTCAATGGTACTTAAGGACACTAAAGATAATTACAAGGGTCAACGAACATTTGACCTAGTTGTAATTATGAACAAGTCATGAATGATTGATTTACATGTAAGGATTACATCCATGGACGCAACTACGGGTCTATAGTGGTTTGTCCCATAATTAATGAATGAAGTTAATTAATTAAAGAGTTGAATTAATTAATCTCAGATCATTGGAGTTTGTAATTTGTAGGTTCACAAGGTCACCTTGCTAACTCACAACAAATAAACAAGAACCAGAGTATTGAAAGAATAATTTGAAATGTTTTAATTAATTTAAGTTAAAATATATTTATTGTACCAAATACAATTAAATCACCTCGAAGTTTAGTTTATTGTGTCACACCCCCTTCTATATTAATCTCTTTAATTTGAAAGGATGCCTGAATACAACAAACATCACCATTTTGCAACAGTTACTGTCCGTCTCATACTATTCTCATACAACCACACATACCAATGCTAAAGAAGCAAGTATGTCGACACATTACAAAACTTGAATAATTCATTTTAATGTTGTTACAAATCCTTTTACACGAACACAATGATCTAACCCAATCCTAATTTTTTTAAAAGAACAACTATCTTGTGGCAGATCTCGACTTCGTGCAACAATCATAAAAGAATAAGCTAGAAGCCTAGTGAATGGTAAACAACATATAAGCAGAGGGTTTCTCTCGCCTCTTATTAATAAAACAAGCCCAACATAAACACATCATAATGAGATTATGTACTGAAACTTTAGCACCTGTTATCTTTGTACTGTGCCCATTTCCTATTGCCCTACTCACACAGCAGACGATCATTTCCTCTATGTGCTCATAGACCTACCTTCTATGGGCTTAGAAGCTAGACCTGTCAATCCTCTGATCATTCCACATGAGATTCTTTCCACAAGCTTAGAATCTAATCTGAATATCCTTTGACTATCTTGTGAGACATTCCTTTTTCCCACCATACAAACGTCATTACTATGTATGGAAATAATATTAAATTTTAAAAGAAAAGCACTCCCAGTTACAAGCAAAGACTTCGGCCTCTAAGGCCTCTTAACCTTGTCTCAGATCCCTTGCTCTTCCAAAACCTAGCTTGCCCTTCACTCTCTAGCACATGGCTAGGCTTCTGGCTCAAAAGAAACAGCAATAGGCCTTTAGACTACAAGATGGACGCCCAAACCTACCTTCTAGATACCTGGAACAACCTTTGGGACATTTGGAAGTTTGGTTGGACGCCTAAATTGCCTTAGTTGGACGCCTAGTGTACCTGTTGGATGCCTAGGTGGTCTATTTCTCCTTTCCCAACCAAAACTCTTCCTTTCCTTTCAAGTTCCCTTGGAAAAATTTCCTTACAATGAGTTGTGTGAGTAAACGTCCATGCCCTCAATATTCTATTTATAGGCTCACAAAACTATCCTTGTCATCCAGCTTCTCTTCAAAGCATCACACCATAATACCTAAGTGGCCTCATGCATGAGCCAACACACCCCTTCATGCATGCTGCCAACTCCTCCCTCAAATGACTAAGTGTCCAACTAAGGTGAAACTTCACCTCAAAGTTCACCACCTCCTACTTTGACACTTAGTCAAATTTACACTATGCTGCCTTAAGGTGTTCACCTTGGAGTTGGCCACCTCACCTTTGAAATTTGGTCCAACAAATCCCATGAACGCATAGTCTATCCTTATTTAACACCTACCATGCGTTCAATATGTCCTTCCTATGCTTTCAACACCACCATTTTTCACCGTCCATGCATCCAACTTGTCCTCAATAAGGTTTGTATCCAATGTGTCATCTTTTAACCAATATGAGCTATCCAACACTTAGCCAAAATCTCAACCCGAGCACATGCGTCCAACTCTCCTATGCGTCCAAAGTGGTAAATTTACACAATGATGACATAAGCAGAAGCCCAAAATTCATTGGTTTTAGAAAAGGTTCCCATTTTTCATTTGGGCCTCTTATTTTTAGATCATTTATGTCATTTATCCAAAATGGGTACCCTTTCTAAAACCAATGAATTTTGGCCTTCTGCTTATGTCATCACTGTATAAATTTACTACTTTAATTTTAAATGCATTATTCTTCTATTTTATTTGTTTTGCAACATTTTTCTTTTTCTTTTTTGTTTTTTCTTTTATGAATTTCTTCGTCTTCCTTTTTCTTTTCTTTTCTTCGATTATTTTTTCTGTGTTTTTTTATGCATTTCTTCTTCCTTTTTTATTTTATTTTATTTTATTTTTACTTTTGTTCTTTTTTTGCATGTCTTCTTCTTCTTTTTTTAGTTTTTGCTCCGTTTCTCCTTCATCATTTTTTTTTGTGTTCCTTTGCATCGAGCATCAAACATAGAATATAGAGCATTAAAACATCAAGTGAACTTACAACATAGAGTATAAAACATCAAGCATTGAGGATCGAGGATCGAGTAGTGAGTATATAACAAAGAGCAAATAATACAGAGCATAAAGCATAGAGCATCAAGCATCCACCATCAAGTATCGAGTATCGAGGAGCAGGGAGTGAAGATTGAATATCAAGTATCGAGTATCAAGAAAACTTATGAATCTACATGCAGATGGTTTTCAGGGTCAAATGAATAAATTCATAGTATGCTGACGCAAGCAGAAGACCAGTTTTCATTCAATTTTAAAAAGGTGCCAAATTTTCATTTGGCCCCCTAAAAAAGGGTCATCCCTATAAAGAACCCTCTTAAACACCTTGTTTAGGATTTTATGGCACAACAACAACAAACTAAAATTAGATGCAAATATCTGAGCATTTGGCATTCGGAAAGCTTCTTACGCTCTTCATTCACCAATTGAAACCTTACTCCGACTCACTTCTCCTCGTTTGATTTCGCATTAAGCCCCATAAGCCTCAAAAGTTACCAAGATACGTCCACGATTCGCTTCCGAAACTTTTTCGTAAATTTTAAAATTGTTCTTTAATGGGTTTGATCCCAAAGCTTGAAATTGTGTTTGGCCCAAAATAATTGTTACACCGCATATCGTATTTGCAATAATTCATTCACTTTTTGTATTGTCGTTTATTCATTTTTGGCGCTCGTTGTAATGGTCTATGATCTCTAGTCTCTGTTCATCCCTTAGATCTTTCTCTCTGTCTTGCTTTGGCTTCTTCCCATGCCAATTCTTCAAAAACACGATCAGGTATTGAAATTTCCTAAAATGATTACCCACTTCAATCACTTGTTATTCTTTGCGCCTGTTGTTTCGGAAAAAATCAATGCTCGAACTCATACTCCCGTCTTTTCTTAACTTTAAACCTCGATTGTTTTCCAATTGTGGATTTGATTTTCATCCCAGAGCGTCTCTTATAGAATCAACACAATCACCCAATACAAGTGGCCGAGTGTCACAAATTTCTAGAATAGAGGCTCAAGATGTGTTATTTGACTATCTGCATTGTATTAAGAGCCTCAACTTTACAAATGCTAAACACATAAGCATTGTACTAGGAGCCTCGGCTTTCCTCTCAAGTTCCCTTGGAAAAATTTCCTTACAATGAGTTGTGTGAGTAAACTTTCATGCCCTCAATATCTTATTTATAGGCTCACAAAACTATCCTTGTCATCCAACTTCTCTTCAAAGCATGACATCTTAATACCTAAGTGGCCTGAACATTCATGAGCCAACACACCCTTTCATGCATGATGCCAACTCCTCCCTCAAATAACTAAGTGTCCAACTAAAGTGAAACTTCACCTCAAAGTTCACCACCTCCTACTTTGACACTTAGTCAAATTCACACTGTGTTGCCTTAAGGTGTTCGTCTCGGAGTTGGCCACCTCACCTTTGAAATCTGGTCCAACCAATCCCATGAACGCATAGTCTCGCCTTATCGTTACCATTATGGTTACCAATATGGTCAAGTAGTAATAGTAACAATAATGATAGCGGTAAAATGTGACAGATCGATAAAATGTGACAAATTCATAATTTTAGGTAAACGTGATCCAAAGCAATCCAATTATGTTTCGATCCAGGCCTAGCTATTATGATTCATCCATAATAAAATCTTATTCCGATTACACCAATTTTTATTATAGATTGGTAAATGTGGTCTAAGTTAAGGACTCTGGGCCAAAAGGGCCCAAGGTTAAGTATAAGTTACCATTTTCTTTACCTTATAGGATTTTTAGCTCCCTCTTAAACTGAACAAATGGCATAGATGACCTAAAATAAGAGACCCAAATGAAAAATGGGTGGGTTCATTGTACGGATGGCCCTTTTTTGGGAGTTCAAATGAAAAATGGGTACCTTTTTTTAACTTGAATGCAAAATGGCCTTTTGTTTGCTTCAGCATCCTGTGAATTTACCCATTCGACCATGAAAACCATATGCGTGCAGATTCATAAGTTTTCTTGATACTCGATACTCGGTCCCCACTTTGCAATACTCGATACTCGATGTTGGATGCTTGATGTTGTACGTTCTATGCTCTATGCTATATACTCGACACTCGCTCCTCGATACTCGATACTCGATACTCGATGTTGGATGTTTGATGCTTTACGCTCTATGCTCTGTATTACATGCTCTCTGCTATATACTCGCTACTTGATCCTCGATTCTCGATGCTTGATGTTTTATATTCTATGTTGTAAGTTCACTCGATGCTCTAATACTCTATATTCTATGTTTGATGCTCGATGCAAAGAAACACAAAAAAAAAAAAAATGATGAAGGAGAAACGTAGAAAAATGGAAAAAAGAAGAAGAAGACATGAAAAAAAAAAAAAGAACAAAAGAAAAAATAGAAGGAGAAATGCATAAAAAAACACAAAAAAAAAGAATCGAAAAAAAAAAGAAGAAAAAAAGTTCTGAAAAGAAAAAATGAAAAAGAAAAAGAAAAAGAAAAACGCTGCAAAATAAAGAAAATAGAAGAAGAATGCATTTAGGATTAAAGTGGTAAATTTACATAGTGATGACATAAGCAGAAGGCCAAAATTCATTGGTTTTAGAAAAGGTACCCATTATTGGGATATTTGTACGAATGACCCATTTTGAGAGGGTCACTCGAAATTTGGCCTCACTTTCAAAAACATTTGAGATTTGGTCTTCTGCTGATGTCATCACTATGTGAATTTACCACTTCAACCCGTCTTCCTTCTTTCTTCTGCCTTCTCCTTTTTGCAGCTTTTTTCAATTCTTTTTTCGTTTTTTTTTTTTTTTTTTTGCTTTTCTTCTTCTTCTTCTTCTTTCTTTTTTTTTTTCATTCATGGAGATTTCTTTTCCAGCGATTTCCCTTTTTCATTTTCATTTTTCTAGCAAGATTTTCTTAATCAAAATAAGCAATAATGAATTTTCCTAATCAGATGTGAGGAGAAAATGACGCTAATCAGAACTTTTCTCGTAAAGTGGTGGTGTTCAGTACTTTACGGGAAAAGTGACAGAGAGCTTCCTTCCGAGTAAGTTTGAACTTAAGGGGAAGGAATTACAACTCTCTGTCACTTTTCCCATAAAGTTTTGATCAACACTTTACAGGAAAAGTGATAGAGAGTCGTAATTCCTGGTAATTTCAAAGCTTCGACGCCACCAACTCTAGTGAACGAGAATGAGAGCAAGAGAGCGAGAACAAGAGCGAGAATGAGAGCGAGAGTCAGAGTTGGTTGCACCCTCTCTTTCTGATTCTCACTTTCTCGTTCTCAAGCTCTAGCTCTTGCTCTTGTTCTTACTCTCTCGCCCTCGTTCTCGCTGACCGAAATTGGTCGCATCAAAGCTTTAAATTTACCAAGATTATGACTCTCTGTCACTTTTCCCGTAAAGTACTGAACACCACTTTACGGGAAAGTTCTCAGTAGAGTCGTTCTCTCCTCGCATCCGATAGAGAATTCACTCTTGTTTCATTCTGATTAAGAAAATCTTGTTAGAAAAATGAAGATGAAAAAAAATAGGGCGACATAAACATAAATCTCCGAAAAATAAAAAATGTAATCGCCCGAATAGAAATCGGAAAGAAGGAGAAGAAGAAGAAGAGCAGAAAAGTAGAAAAACGAAAAAAGAAAAAAGATGCAAAAAAAAAAAGTAGAAGAAAGAAGGAATGAGGGTTAAAGTGGTAAATTTACGTAGTGATAATATTAGCAGAAGGGCAATTCAAGTGTTTTTTTTTTCAAAGTGAAGCCGGATTTCGAGTGGACTTCTTACACTGAGTCATCCTACAAATATCCCCTAATTTTAATTAAAAAAAAAAAATTGCCATTTGTGGCCGTTATTTTATCCCGAATAAAAAAGGAATCGAGGATAAAACCCTAATCCCTCAAACTTGTATAAAGCCGATAAGTCGGTTGACAATCAGCACAACCTAAAGTGGAGCTTCGTCCATTGGCTAATCTGGAAATCATTTCCTTCAAATCGATTCTCTGGTAAGCGGCGCATTGCTTAGCAAATAGCGTAAGCATTTGATTTTCCATTTTAGTTTTCCTTTTTCCTGCATGATTTGATGCTCCAACTAGCCCCTTGCTTCTCCGGGTTTAGTTGCAATGAAAATGGAGAAAAGGGTATACTTGTGGTACCACGTTCATTTTGGCTTTTACATCTATGGTTCTGGGGGAAGATTTTCTCCAGCTCAAACCCCTGTTTGGCCAAAGAAACAATCGTAAGGTCCTCTTCAAAATGGGAATTAAATTGTTACACCGCATATCGTGTTTCCAGTAATTCCTTCACTTTTTGTATTGTCGTTTATTCGTTTTTGGCGCTCGTTGCAACGGTCTATGGTCTCTGGTCTCTGTTCATCCCTTAGATCTTTCTCTCTGTCTCGTTTTGGCTTCTTCCCATGCCAATTCTTCAGAAACACGAACGGGTATTGAAATTTTCTAAAATGATTACCCAACTCAATCACTTGCTATTCTTTGCGCCTGTTGTTTCTGAAAAAATCAATGCTCGAACTCATACTTCGTCTTTTCTTAGCTTTAAACCTCGATTGTTTTGCAACGGTGGATTTGATTTTCATCCCAGAGCGTCTCTTATAGAATCAGCGCAATCACCCAATACAGTTGGCCGAGTGTCACGGATTGCTCGAACAGAGGCTCAAGATGTGTTATTTGACTATCTGCATTGTACTAGGAGCCTCGGCTTTACAGATGCTGAACACATAAGCAAGAACTCACCTCATTTCCTTCAAAATTTGATCATGAAACTAAATAGTGAAGAAGATGTGGCTCGGTCTCTCACCAAGTATCTTAGATACAATCCCATCAATGAATTTGAGCCTTTCTTTGAAAGCTTGGGACTGCCCCCATCAGAGCTCCCTTTATTTCTTCCACGACATTTGATGTTTTTGAGTGATGACCATCTTATGCTTGAAAACTTCCATGTTTTATGCAATTACGGTATCCCGCGGAGCAAGATGGGTAAAATGTACAAGGAAGCAAGAGAAGTATTTGCTTATGATTATGGTGTATTAGCCTCAAAACTTATAGCTTATGAGAATTTAGGCCTTGGAAAGCACACAGTTGTTAAGCTTGCTAGTTGCTGCCCTTCACTTTTGATTGGTGAGATCAGCATGGAGTTTTTCAAGGTTCTTGAGAAGCTAAGTAGGCTAGGTATTGAAAAAGATTGGATTGGAGCATATTTATCTTGTAAAAGTACTTATTACTGGAACAGAATGGTTGACACTATGGACTTTTTAGTTAAAGTAGGTTATACAGAGATACAGATGCAAACTTTGTTTAAATCAAATCCCTCATTACTGCTTGAAGATTCTGGGAAGAAAGTGTATGTATTATTTGGTCGATTAGTCAAGTTAGGTCTTACGATGGACGAAGCTTATTCGATGTTTAAACAAAATCCTGAAATTTTGTCAGGGAAGTATATTAAAAACATTCTGAAAGCAGTGGATTTTCTCTTTGATATTGGGTTGGGAACTGAGGATATTGCTTGTATAGTAACTCATAACATGATGCTACTTGGTTCATCCAGTCTGAAAGGGCCGAAAACCGTCTGTAAAGAACATAAAGTTGGGAAAGAGGGTTTATGTCTGATCATTAGAGATGACCCGTCAAAGCTGTTTACCTTAGCTTCCAAATCAAAGCTAGAAAGCAGTGAGCAGGTTTCATGCCAAGATCCGGCAAAATATTTGGAGAAGACTACATTTCTGCTGAAGTTGGGATACCTTGAGAACTCAGACGAGATGGCAAAGGCATTGAAACAGTTTCGGGGTCGGGGAGATCAACTACAGGAGAGATTCGATTGCCTGGTAAAAGCTGGTTTGGATTGTAATGTGGTGACAAGCATAATCAGACAAGCTCCCATGGTTCTAAACCAGAGCAAAGATGTAATCCAAGAGAAGATTGATTGTTTAAGAAACTGTTTAGGTTACCCTTTGAATACAATAGTGGCATTCCCAGCTTATTTATGTTACAACATGGAAAGAATCAACACAAGATTTTCAATGTATAGGTGGTTACGGGATAAGGGAGCTGCAAAACCCAACTTATCATTGAGCACTGTTTTAGCTTGTTCAGATACAAAATTTGTAAAATATTTTGTAGATGTTCATCCTGAAGGCCCCTCCATGTGGGAAAGTTTTAAAAAACAGGGTCTACATAATCATAATTAAACCTTGCCATCTAATTTTTAGTTCTTCTATCTGTTTGGCCACAAAATAGCATTTTACTTTGGATGATAATTCCCAATACACAGGTCTGTTGCGGTTCCACTCGTGTGTGTCTGATTCGTTGCTCTTTGTTATTATTTCCTTAATATCCAGAGACTTGGAAATGATGGAGGATGTTACTAAGTTTGATGTTATACAAAATGTGATTAGGAATACTCAAGTGCATCACAAATTTTATTTACAGCCATGGTTGATTGGTTGCTATAGGATGAGAGTGTTTTTGGGGTGACAGATTTGATGTTACTGTCTATGTCAATGTTGGATTACTACCTCTTAGGTCATCTTCTTACTTTTTAACCTTCTGTATTTAACTTTCTATTTATATAATCTGAGATTTTATCAATGAAATATTCAGTTCATATGCATTCTTTGGTATTTAATATTATCTAATATTCCATTACTAATCATATTTGACTTCTAACTATTGATTTATATGCAAAATCATAGTTCATTACTTAAACAAGTTTGTTAAGTTTCACTATTTTTAGAATTTATGTGATGTTTTGGATTATTTTTTTTCAAAATATCTGTGAATATATCTATAAATTTGGGTTATTGATATGTTTATGAATTATGGATAGAACCATAAACTTCCGTTGGATATGAGACATGATGGATATTCCATACAAAAATATTTCTAAACATGGAGAGAGAATTAAAAAAAAAGAATTAAGGGAAATTAGACAGTAGCAGCATCATTTAGAGTTTGATTTAGAATTATGGCAAAAATCAAATTGGAGTTTTAGTTATATAGCTAAACAAATAAGATGCAGGTGCTCCTTTCTCTCTCATAATTGCCCTCTCCTTTATTCTCCTATAATTCTCCCTCCCTCTTCTGTCAACCTCTCTTGTTTCCTTACGTTGGTAACTATGTTTTATCCTAATTGTAAGATCCCAATGAATGAGTGAGTGAATATTCAAAGTCTACCCAATTTGGTTATTTGCCAAATTATTGTTTTCTTCACAAAAGGAAGTAGTGGAGCACCATCGGAACAACATTGTTCTTCATATGCAACAAACGTGGCACTGGACAGGGCATCCCTCTTGTTACTTGTGGATTTTGTTGGCTGTTTCTGTTTCTTAATTGCAAATATAGGGTATTTATTCTTTTCCCCAATATATATATATATATATATATATATATATATTGATTTTTACAAAAAAAACTTCTTTATCATATTTTATTCAATTGATTGACTGTGTATTTTTATTTAAAACGATTTTGAAATTAGGCTATTTTTATTATTTTAACTTTTAGCTTATCTAATTTTCGTAGTTTCTATTTTAGAAACAAAACAGAATCCAATTTGTTTTAATTATGAATTAATGATTAATTCATAATTAATTAAATCATTTTGTTATTTCTCCAATATTGAAAACATTTTGTTATATTCACAAATGAATCTTTATAATTTACTATTTCTCTTGTTGGCCAAAAATAATGCTAAAGTAAATTGAGATTAGTTCAACAGTAATTGATATTACCTTCCTCCATGAAAGTTAAGAGGTTCCACACTCCCAAGTTATTGTATTAAAAACTATTAAAATATAATAATTCTAAAAAAAAACTAAATTTAAAGAAATTAAAAAAAAAACAACAAAAACAAAAACAAATCACAGTCAAAAAATTTAAGACCTTTAAAAAGAACACCAACACATTCATTCCACCCCCCAGCCCTCCCTCATTTTGAGTATGTAACAGAAATCATTGCAAACTGAAAGCATTTGCTAGCTTACTCATTATAAAAAGAACAAAACTTTCAATGCATTAAGATCAAGGTTGCATTTCTTTTCTCAAACGACAAGGCTTTAACTAGCAGATTATTTTACTTAAATACATAATGGCTTTACTGTCTCCTAACCTTGCTGGGATTGGCACCATCCTTCAACGACGTCGAGGATGACGATGGCGACAACCCAGATTGGTTGAGCTCGGCAGCCTTGTCTTTATCAAATGCCTTCTGAACATCGTTTTTAAGCTCCTTAAAACGCTTCCTCTTAATCCGCTGCTCCTCGGCAGTGCCCTTCTCGAGGTATAATAAATCGGGAAGCTCATCTGTCACAAACTTATCCAGTGCTTCCGAACAGTTAGGAAAGTAGCGTTTACCTGTTTCCACTGCCACCAAGAATGTTATTTTACATGAGACTGGCAGCTATAAAATTTAATCAAGTTTGGTAGAGCGATCGCAGTGTTTTTTAGCAGTGAGACATCCAGTCGGTAAAATAACAAGTGTAATAGCCTCAGCCTCACCAGAATGTCATATGAAAAGCATAGCAGTTTATTATATGTAGCATCCAAGTTATCAGGTTGCCTTGACTACACATCTACGAGTTTAGTCCATGAAGTATCTCTAAACTTTTATAAGTGTGGAATGGGTTCCTAACCTTTCAATTCTTGTGTCTAATAGGTCTCCGAGAAATTCAAAATCTTTAAAAATTAATTGATCAATTAGATATAAATTCGAATTTTGTCCAATAGAACTTTAAACTTTCAGTTTTGTATCTAGTAGATCTATGAAATTTAAGTTTATAGGGACCAATAAAAGAAAAGGAAAAACAAGTTTCACCAAACAAAAAACGAAAAGGTGAGGTAGCAATAACCTGTTTTCACAAGGGCCTGCATTCTGGAAAGAAATCTTTTGTTCTGCTCACTTGGTGTTTCATTTAAATTAACTTCCCTCAGATTCTTATTTGAACTTTTGGGCATAGAAAGACCAACAAACTCAGAAGTTGTGTCAGCATTTGCAATGTCCATAGCTAGCCTGGCCTCAGATGGGAAGAATAATCGTGCAAATGCGACTGCATTAGTAGTACATAACAATCATCCAAATGAGTACATGGTATTGATTCCGAGGTGCAACATAATGGATCAAAATAATATATATCCTATGTAAAACATTACCTCTGTTTTCCAGGTAAATCAACTTCATGTGCACATCATCAGCCATTGCCAGCGAAAGAATGGATGAATCTGAAGTTGGATTCCTCCAAATTTCTCTCTCTAAAATGTCAATGCACAATCGGTCTTTGTTTGTTTCCTGCCCCTTCTCTGTTTTAGCATGATAATCCTTTGGCCTTGTTAACCTCTGACAGATATTTGCAGCAGTCCGACCATCCAGAGTCAAATCAAATGCCCGAGCTCCCTTGTTAAGAAGGGACATTATCACCGATGGGTCCTTACGCATTGCAGCAACATGAAGGACGGTATAACCACGTGACTTTCGTAGGTTTACATCGGCCATACCCAGATTAAGAACCTCAGACAGAGATTTGGGATCGCAGTAGGCTGCAGCATAATGCAGGGCATTGGCTTCATCTAATGTTACATCTGATTCAGATAAAAGAAGTTTCATGAGTACAACATCGTCTGAATCTAATGCCTGGCATATTTTCTTGATTCTCTTATCACGAGGACTATCAGCAATGAGCTTTTGCTCATCACCACCCTGAGACTTGAGCTGAACCAATTTAATGCTTTCAGCAACCTCAAACGGAAGTCCTTTCTCGAGGGAAGCACAATCGAGATCAGATCGAGCTATTCTGTCTATACATTGAGTGACAAGAGGGCTCAATTGGCAGTGGAAAGCTAGCACTAGGATTTGGATAACATTTTCCACTAAAGCCTTCACAACATAGTTAAGCAGATGTCGCTGCATATAAGTGGAGTATTAGATAACATGTAACAGTAGTTTTCCTTTTATGTGTATGTGTAATGCAATTTGATAAATTAAAAAAATTATTTAAAAATAAATAACCCTTTAAGATTATAAGACAATGTGGATTATGAGTAGATAAAGTGAAATTGAAGCACACAAGTTAGGTCCTGAAACATTCTATGTAACCATCATTAACATCAGTTTTCCATATGGGAGAAAAAAAAAAAGGATATAAAAACGCAATAGAGATAAGACTGACAATAAGACAGTAAAAGGAGAGCAATATATCAATTGTTTTTAGATAAGAAATGATATGGGACTAAACAAGAGATAATAGCCCAGGGGCTAGGGGCTAGGGGCAGAGAGAATCCCCCCGCCCCCCCCCCCCCCCCCCCCCCAAAAAAAAAAAAAAAAAAAAAAAAGAAAGAAACTATAAGAAAGCTTTCCAGTTGTTCAAAATCGTGAACAGGTTGTAGATGCAAAAGAAATATCCCATGGGTATATAACTCCACCAAATTCACAATGATGAGGGTAATGTAAAAAATGACAATAATGGTAGAATCTTCTCCTCCCAAAGTAATAGACTTCATCACTAAAAGTGGAAAACTGTAATTTTATTAAGCTTAGTTGCACTATTAAAAAAACAAAACATTAACATATGCCCTGGGAAAGTAAAGTAAAATGAATTTTCAGCTGATATGTGGGATAGAAATGGAGGACGAAGACTTGAAGTCAATAGATCAAGTAAGAGCTGAATGCACAAAACTAATCTAGGTCTCAAGGCATCGACAATTTGAGAAAAGAAAGATGCTCCAGACCCTGCTCGTATCCAGTACATCCAATTTGAAAAGAAAAACTTATTCTCTAACAATACTATAGCTCGACCAATGTAATAACATTCACAATATTAGATGGTTCTTATACAATTTCTACTCCAGGATTGGAATGAAAACAGCAGTCAAATTTCATAAGCCTAGTCCAAGGTTGAAAGCATGATCTTGACTTCATTTAATGTTTTCCTACTTCCCCTTTGAGTATAACCTTTAAGAAACAATTCTGTAGATGATATACAATAAAATAGTGGGGAGAAAGACAAGCCCCAAGCCAAAGGAGATTACAAAAACCTCTTTTAATGGCTAAAAGGCATATTTGAATTTTAAACTATAGTTGTTGAAAGGAGGTAAGAGATAAATTTACACCAAGATAAAAGCCACCATGAAAGAAACAAGAATCTAAGAAATATCTTAGGACTTCTTATAATTGAAAATTTTATTGATCCTTTCAAGCCACAAGACCAAGATAGAGCTACAAATAAAGAAAATCTAAGAACTGTCATAGGATTTCTCCATCTTGTTGAGGATTTTATTGTTCCTTTCAAACCACAAGATTCCAAGATCCTTTTAGCTTTAAAACCTAATGATAGGAGAGCAACATTCACACAATCATCGTAAAATGCAGATGATAAATTACAGTATCAGTTTATCAATACTCAACCAACAAAAATTAAGTACGGAAGGTTAGGATTGCATCCGCATCAATTTGCCAATTCATGCGATTATGACAATTTTAATGACTTGTATAATAACCATGAAAGATCATATCAATATGAGGAACTATCAGCTTAAACAGATTTAGTGGGATTACTAAAAGTAGTATGACTCTAAATCAATTTCTAATGGTAACTGACCTGAAACAACGAAACCAGCTCTGGTATTTGAAATATGGAAGATGCATAAGTCATTTGCACTGCAAAATCAATAGCAGGTCCACAAGCATCATGGCCACATGAATTGTCGACACAAGTCGACACATCTGCAGGAGATGGCTTCAGCTTTCCGGTATACAAGTAACTCAACAATATCAAGAAGGCTTCATAACCAACCTTGCCATAAGGCAACAACTCATTCATATGATACTGTGGTTTACCATCTTTCATTGACGGCTTTTCATCTTTCTGAAAAAGATCATGAAAAAACCTACTCCTAGCAGCCAAAATACATCGGTGAATACCAACTGAAACACCCTCAACTACAATATCCGCATCAGTATAATCGCAACCATCATTAATCAAAAGCTGTGCCAAATTAGAGCTGAGCTTGTTTAAACTGATCACTTCAAGACTAGGCACTGGACCAGAGGCAGAAGAGGTGGACATGTTACAACTCTGTGACCCATTTGTATGTGAAGACGAAGTGAAGCTCAAAGATGATGATGGTTCATATGAATCAGCCATCAAACTAAATAGGAAGAACAAAATACTTGAGCTCTAAGCCTGTAACTAGTTGATTCTCATGACAGGCAATTCTAAGAGAAAATCTGAAGAACAGGTTTCTAGTTTTAGGGAGCACAAGAACAATATGATGCCAAATTGAACTGATACAGTAAGAGTGAATATGAGAAACAAACAAAGCAGGATGCTAAAAGCAGCATCTTGAGCAGTACATAATTCCAAAACAGGACAACAACGAACTGATCATAAAGTATTCAATTCATTCAAACTACATGAACAAACGAAGAGACTAAAAAAGCCCCATCACAGAGAATCTCATTCAAGTAATACAAAATCAAAACCCTAAGAACTGGGGGTACATGAAATTGGAAGTCACAACGAAATCAGCATTAAACTGAGCTTAGAATGCAGAATTGAAGTCCTGGGGATCCACCAACATTGGAAAGCAGAAATGGGTCAAAGAGAACTGGTCCATGGAATCATTGGGTACAACAAATTCCCACTTAGAAAAAGGAATAAATGAAACAAAGAAAGACCCAGAAAGCAGAAGTTAGAGAGAGAATTGGGGAAGTAGGGAAAATTAGGAGCAGGGGAGGGGGGGCAGAAGTGCAGGGAAGCAAAGGTTTGTTGGTCGGTTTCAGGAAGCAAAAGAGGTAGGGAGGAGTGGAATAGAGCAGTAGTAATGGGAAATGAAGAAAGAGAAAGGGAAAGAGGAAGGAAAAAGAAGGATTGGAAAAGGGAAAGGTGTGTAGCGTTGGATGAAGTCTCTTCCATGACGAAAGGGATGGCGTCAATCCTCCAAGCTGTGTTGCACTTGCGTCTACAATGACGTCACACTATTACCCACCAAGATGAAGGCACAGTCCAGCTCCATTTTAAAAACCTTATTTTTTAATTTAAAATGTTTTTTTTTTTTTTTTTTTTTTTTTTTAAAGATAATTTTTTCTACACTTTTTCTTATTTTGAGGCCCGATATAGTGATGTTATCGAAATACTCTTTACGTAACAAAAATTAGGATTTTAAGCCATAATTGTTTTGAATTATACCAAAACACCACTCCCTGCCATATGAGACATTGTTTTGAATTATTTGTTAATCTTAAAATACCTTCAACAATATCTTGTATTACACTTTACCTAAATTGTCTTCCTAATATTATAGTCTACAAAATCTTCCTTATATATTTGAATTTTGAGAATTGTTGTTTTATATATATATATATATATATATATATATATATATTTTTTTTTTTTTTCTTTTCAAATATAATATTAACAAATTTGGATTTTTTTTTTTCATATTTCCACTTAAAGATTTTAGGGAAGTATGCGAAACCCTCTCTCATTCTCATCTTCCTCTTCATAAGTCCTCCATCTTCTTGCCTCCTCCAACGTCATTCACAACCAAATCCTAATCGCGCCGCCCAGTCGCTCGTCAACGCATTTAGCTACTTACTGTCAGTTGTGTTGCCTAGCCAGTCGTTTGTCTAGTCTACCGTCAATTCGAAGTGCATTTTGTCACCAGTTATCTTGTTCGCCAACCTCGATTACTCCTTGTCGTTCCTTGTGCTCCACTATAGGTAGGTACTATTGTCCCCCTCTCCTTTCTCTCTCTCGTAATTGTCCCTCTCTCCCCTATTGTCTCTCTCTTTAGTTAGTAACTCTATGGTAAGATCCCAATCATATGTTGAAATTGTCATTGGCAAAATATACCACAACAGAGGCTTGACGAGGCAAAATAGAGATTGTAAATTCAAAATTGGAAAAATGAGGAAGAAGAGAAATAATTAAAGAATAGTTATTTGCTTATTTATTTTGTTCACCAATTTTTCTTCAACAACATATTAAAATTACAATGTAATTAACTAATGAATATCTTTCAAATGATCCTATCAATTATAGTATAATACAATTTTAATAATACAAAAATTTGAAAGATATATTTCAAAGTGATTTCTTTAACAACATATTAAAATTACAGTATAAATTCTTTTAAAATCATATTATTAAAATCACATATATTCATCTAAAAATAGAATCTCACCTCTTTTTTAAAAATCTCATATCTTCATCTTGTTCATTTTTTTTTTTTTATTTTTTTTATATTGTTTAGATTTTATAATCTCATATCTTCCCATATGGATATCTCTAGCTCCACCTTCACACCATTGTCAAACTACTACTGATTGGCCAAGTTTCATTAGGCATTAGGCATGGCCGAGGAAAAACAAGATCCTTAAGGTTTACGCTGTAATTAATTTTTTTTCTACTAATCAATCTTAATTTACAAGGGAAGCTTCTTCCGTTTTGGAGTTTCAATGGGATTTTTGTGTATTAAACATGAAGAATAGATCAACCATTTATTTTAAATGTTTAATCACATTTTAGTTTTTTAGGAGGTTGGATTGTCTCTTAGTTTTTAGAAGGTTGAATCAAATCTTATTTTTTTTTTAAATAAAATATATTTTAAATATCAATAAAATCTAGGTGGTTATAATTATAAAAAATACTATTTTTAAAATGAATTAATTGTAGATACTATTTGGGGTATTTTTGTAATCTAATAATTATTAATTAATTAAATTCAAATGGAATGAATGTTTTTTAAAATCCACCTGGAATTCTGGTAAGGATTTAATCTCAATCAAATTTCCTGTAAACTTTTCTGAATTTTTTTCCCCTTAACAAATCGACCAGACCCCTACAAGAAAAAACAACAGAATGCGATTAAATTTGATTCAGAAATAAAATTTTCATAATATATATATATATATATATATATATATATATATATATATATATATATATATATATATATATATATATATATTATGTATTTCCTTAAGAAATCGACCAAGGCCTTACAATGATGCTTTACTACTAAATTTTATTAGAAATTATTTGTATTTTTCTTTTTTTCTTTTTTTTTGTAAGAAATCGACCAGGTCCTTACAAGAATGCAATATTTTTAAGGTTTAGGATTAGAGTTAGCACTCTCATTTGTACTTATAATCTGTTTTATTATTTAACTTGTATAGGTACCTAACATGGAACCCAAAATTAGTCCAAACAACTACTTTAGGTCACAATTGACCTTCTACTGCCATTTGTTCCAAATTTGTGAGATTATCTCGATGAAATAACTAAGTTCTAGTTAGATATGTTTAAGCAAATTATTTTTGGGCTCACTCTAGACTCTAACCTAGTACTTAACAGAGAGTTTATCCACCATTTGCTTCATAGGGAGGTTGTGGATGAAAGACTAGACTTCATTTTCTTTAATCTTTTTCGGGAATATGTCGTTTGGTAAGGAAGAGTTTGACCTAACACCAGGTTTAGAGTAGGGCAGAGAACCATATATCAAGATGGGAACCTCTATAGGCTTAGCCACACCTCTACTTCGATGATAATACCCATGCAAAATAGAACAGTGTTGAGAAACAGTTCATATTAATAGATAGGGGCCAACAAGCATTCTCATCATGTGTGTGTGTGTATATATATATGTATAAAACTTAGCTCACAGTCATTTCTTAATACTAAGGAACTCTAGATCCAAAATTGTATAAACATCTTAGGATTAGGTGATAATGGTTTGGATTAGTACCACTTAGTTTATTCAACTCTATCAAAAATTCTTCATTCCTAATGTCGCATCTTATATCCAATCCCCCTAGATTACCCCTGTGTAATTTTGTTCATAAGCTTTCCAAATATCACCATAGCAAAAAAATATGCGAGACATTTTGCAAATAAAATAGAAATTCAAAATAAACATCCGACCCATAAATAAACTAGAGGGAAGTGAATCTAGATAAAAAGAAAATAAATAAAAAAAAAAAAAGTTAAGTAACCAAGTCAACTCTATGAAATCAAGGTTGGCCAAGGTCAAATCAAGATTTCAAGGGTTGGCTTTCGTCAACACTTTTGGGAATACTTTTGCACTAGATGTGAAGATTTCTTGTAAGGTCTGGCCAAAGTCAACGGTTACAGAAAATCTAGGTTTAAGATTGCCTACCAAGATATTCTTGTAATCCAACCTCCAAAAAAAAAAAAAATGTTAAAAACAACTACTCACTCTAAACTAAAAGCAAAAAGCAAATTAAATCTTGGAACTTGCCAAAAGTGTGTGGAGACGACCACACACCACAAGAATTTAAACAATAAAACAACTAAATCAAGAATGTAGATTGTCTTTGAAATTGGAACCTTCAACTACAACTTTTTCGTGAAAATTAAATGGAAAACTGAAATTTAAGGGTTTAAAATTGAAGTTAGGTCTAAAAAGGTGTGTTCCCTAAGTTAAGTAAACGTAAAATTGGACACTTAAATCGGCATTTAAACTAAAGACATGTCAAACTTCTTACTATGTTGGATTCTCTAGAGTAGAAAGTGTAGAAAAGTGTAGGATTAATGAGCATGCAGCAGAAGTTAATTTGATCAATTTTCACTCTAAGATGCTCAATTTAGAGGATTAAACATGTAATTAAGAAGAAAAACCAAAGTTTCAAGAACACTTACCCTTGAAGCTCCAAATTCTCCTTCAATTCTTAATGAATTTCAGCACCACTTGGTTGTACACCACCACAAGAGTCTTCTCTACTATTCTCTAGGCTTAGATTGGATGGTGGAATCCAAATTTGTGGTGAATTTGAGAAAGAATGAAGGTTGGGAAGAAGATGAACAATGGATAGAATTTTGCAAAATTAACCCTTAATTTCACAAAATTCTTAACCCTTTTTTATGTCAAAATCATCTCTATTTATTAAAGAATAACATGCAATCCAATTGCATCAAAATTTGACAACACAAAATGGTTAATTTGTTGGTTAATTGTGAAGAATACAACCAAGCTCCTAGCTTAGTTAGTGGGAAAATCCAATCTTCAAAAATCAATTTTAAAATCAATTTTCAATGAATTTCCAAAATTGAATTAAAATTGATTTTTAATTTCAAAAAGATAATTAATTAATTTAATATTTAATTAATTAAATATTATTTTAATATTAAATAATAAAATAATATTATTTTTCCCACTTGTCCCGATTTTTCTATAAAAAAAAAACCGATATGAATTCCTATTCATATGATTAATATTTAAATTATATTTAAATATTATAATTAACTCTATTTGTACGTTTAATTCGTAATTAAACGCCGATATATCGTATATATCTAACTTTCATTCCTTAAGCCAAGATTTGAACGATTCAAACTTATTCACCACATTATCTAAGATTTTAGTCCATTTATGAGCTAGTAGAGGGACCTAATAGACTTACAGATCATGAGCTCCAAAGATCCGAGATTAACCGGCCAAACTCTTTAACCTAGTTAACCAACATTCGTTAACTAACGGGACACTCCACTAAAGCCTGTAGTTGCACTCTCATCACTGTAGATATATTTGTGTCCATTTGATATAACCGTCATCGATAAGTCAATCCTTCACAGGTTGTTCATAACTTCAGCTAGGTCAAATACCGATTTACCTCTGAGTTACATCTTTTCTCCTTAAGTACCATTGTCCCTCTAATGAACAATTAATTTAGAATTTAATCACTAAATCCATTCCCTCTCGGGCCAGTGAGAGGATGGGACCCCTTGTTCAAGTCCTGGGAACAACACTTAGGAGAACAACCTCTCTTCTATCCCTAAGTTGGATAGGAGTGAATTCCGTTTTGCAAATTCTATGTTCCCAACTATCTACCCAGTCTTATCCCTGAAATAGGAGGAATGTTGAGCAGCGCTATTGAGCTTACTCTTACCTATGTAGATCAAGGGATAATTCTGAATAAATAGGAGTTCATAGATAGCTCAAGATTCAGATCAAGTTATCTAGGTCATCGATAAGTGAAATTAATCAGTGTTAATCGTAAACGGTGTTAATACGTAATAGTAATTATTTCAAGGTCAGTCTTACACAATCTCATTTATGTAGAATACTCCCGATCACATGTCTCTACATGATCAAATCATAATCACTTCATTTATGACACTTTACAATATTTGTAACAATCATGAAGCAGGTCGTATTCAATAGTGTCTCCAGGAAGAGGTACCCAACCTAATCCATGTACTATAGACTATTGAGGCTACTTACTCGAACTTGATCATGTTTATGTCTCCACATAAAGTCCAAGTACTCATGATAGTAGCCAAGGGTTCGTAGTTTAATTGGATTTAGAGTTGATAAATAATTAATTCACTTGAATAACTTCATATGTACTAAAAATCACCTATTTACAAAAAATACGAGTTTTAGCACATACAACCCAACAAAAAGATGTTAGAAAAACTAGTTTTTTTAATAAATAAATATATATATACATATATAGTTTTGAAAGGCCAAATTTTTTTATAGATTTAGAAATAGCAATTTCTCTTTTTTTTTTTCTTTTAAAATCAGGATATTAATTTCTATACCCACCACGTTTCCATCCACATTTCTATATTTTCATGGTTCTAACATTCATGGACTATCTATTATGGAGAAAAATATTTTTTGGTTTCTAGGTTTTGAATCTAGTTTTTATTTTATCCCTATATTTCAAAATATTACACTTTTAGTACTTAAATTTTGAATTTGTTTTCAATTTAGTTCCAGATTTTAAAATGTTACAATCTTGCCCTTGAAGTTTAAGTTGTGTTTCAATTGAGTTCCTAAGGTTTCTACATTTACACTTTTAGTCTCGACTTTTCATTAAATACTCATTTTCCATCTTGGGTGTTAATATCTATTGATTCATTCAAAAGAACTAAAAGAATTATAATTAATTAAGGTTCATCATTTTTTCATCATTATTAAAATTAATTCTAAAACTTAACTTCATAATTATTTTAAATTAATTAATAGACATTAACTTCAAAGACTAAAAGTGAGAATTTAGTGAAAATTTGATGTAAAAAGCGTATTATCAATATTTCTATCAACATCTTTATATAATTGAGACATTGTCATGTCTTTCAACATCAATATTTTAAACCTTTTTTACAATATAGTTGCTAGTAATTTTCATATTGATTACTCTTTTAAACCTAGCTCAGTTAGTTAAAACATTCTAACAACTATATATTTAAGTTGAGTCATATCCAACCTTCGACCTATTAATTCATAAGTTGAGCTATTTATAGTTAGTCAAGGTTACTTATTTTCTTACAAGTTGAAAGTTAAAACTTTTGCTCCAACTCCCTCTTTTAATTTGATTACCTAGACATAATTAAACTGTCGAAATGTAAAATTGAAGCATAGTTTAATAGATAGTACATCTTATACTATTTCAAAAGTCAAACAAATAATAGTAAATAATAGACACAAATATCAACATATCTTTAATTTAATTGATTAATGTATTATTTACCTTATTAAAAGCCAAATTAAAAATTTTAAAATATATTCTCGGTGTTTTAAAGTCCTTGAGTTTGTCCATAATAAATTAAAAATTCCCGATAAAGTCCTCTTAACAAAAGTGTTTAAATTTTTTAGCATAAAGTTGATATATCATTAAGAGAAAAAAATACTTAATGTACTAATGTAACAAGTTCGTGTAAGTGTAACATGTTGTTCAAATATCTAATAAAATAATAATTAATGATACATTAGTTTTTTTTTTTTTTAAACAATATTTTTAAAAAAATTTAAATAGTTAAAAATATTTTGGACGGTATTCTATCCTTAGTTACGAAAGGAAAGTGATTTGTTATTCTAGTGGCTATTTTCCCATTAGGTGGCATAATCATGGATTTTGTCTTCACTCTTTGCTTGCAAAATATACACATATATATTTTATTTCAAATTATTTAATCCTCGACTTTAAAAAAAATATCTAATAAATCAGTTTTAAAGTTTTTATCTTTGTGTCGTATTTGTTTTTTAATTTTAATTTTTTTAATAGATCCTTTAAAAGTTAATTAATCTATTAGATATAAATGCCCCGAATGTAATGTTTAATAATATCGTAAACTTTCAATTGTGTCTACAAAATTTATAACTTTTTAGAAAATTTTCAAAGTTGAACGACTAAATTTGCAATTTTAAAAGTTCGGGACCAAATAAATACAAACTTCAAAGTGCAGCGATTAAATTTTAACATATACTTCAAATTGTGCATAGCTAAATGGATAAATACATTATATAATATCTCAAAAGTTGATGGTTCAATCCGTCTATCCGTCGGCAAATGGAAGTTTCTGCTGATGGTTGATTATTGTCGTTGGCAAATAGTGGTTTTTGTCAATGGTGGATTGCATGTCGTCGACATAGAGTGAGATTTGCCGACGCCTTACTTATGGCATTGGCAATTCTAAAAATAAAATCTCTTTTCCCTTTCCCCTTCCCCGTAATCCCTCTCGATCCCTCCCTTTCTTCGTCGGCACTAATAATCCCTCTCTTCATCGGCGTTCTCCCTCCATCTCTTCACTCTCGTCGCTTGCGTTCTCCCTCTATCTCTAGCACCGCCTCTTTTCTAGTCTTCTTTGCTACCTCTCTTCCTCTCTTCGCTCTACCTATCTTCGCTCTCTGCCCCTGCCTCTCTTCGCTCTTGTCTCTTCCTCTCTTTGCTCTCCGTGGGTTTTGGCCATTTGAGGAAGAAAAAGCCCCAAATCCTTGGGTTTTTTGGCCGAGGACTACCAAATTTGAGTTACTTGGGGTAAGATCTCTCTAAATTTTGCTTGCCTATGAGTTAATTTGATGTTTTCTTTGATTATGGTTGTGGTATTCTCTTATATGTACTTGATTTCGACTGACGAAATTCAAAGTGTGAATTTGATTTTTTTTTTTTTTTTTTTTGAAGTTTAGAGAAGTAGGATATGGGTATAGAAATAAGGCCTTTAAGGTGTCATTATGAGGAAAAAGTTTGGGATCTAGATTTTTTTTGGCCTAAGGAGCTGTGTTTAAACTTATATCATGAGTGCCAAGACACCTAGAAGAGGTGGAGCCAACTCTTCGAATTCGCAATTTGACACGAATACATTTAGGTATTTTATTAGGGCTTGTAGTTAAATATTATTAATGACTCTTGTTGTAATTTTGCGTGGCCAATTTCTAGTTGAAATTTTAGATTCTTTTAGATGAGTGAATGTTGTTGTTTATAGATATTATTGTCATGTGTATGTTGGGTTTAAATCTTTGGTTGAATAATATTAAAGCTAATAATTTATATAATGTTGTTTAAGATTAAGGAATTGTTCCTAATTTGTATAATTAGGAAAAAAAATTCTAATAATTTCATCCTTTTAATTCTCCCCAAAAGCAATAGATCATATATGTTAGTTAATACTAACTTTGATCTTTTGTGTAATTCCTATAGGTTTAAGACTTTAAGACTAGAAATCAAGAGTTTAGTTGGAACGAATATCATTAAGAATGAATAGAAGTTGGATTCAACATATAAGTTCTTGAGATAAGTTCTTAGCAGTGTGGACCAGTTGACCTATTTAAGAAAACACACTCGTAGATTGTAAATGTAATTATTTGATCGTCATTAAACCATCAATAAAGAGTCATTGATGTGTTACTTCAATAAGCGTTATTGATTGTTTTTGTTTGTTTTGTCTTAATAACCCTAAATCTAATAAACTAACATCCTAGACTGTTTTATGAGTCTTGAACGGTATGTGGGGACATATGGAGATCAATGTTCAAGATACAGTCTAAAGGGTTTCTATTATAAGGATAAGGCTAGGTACCTTATCCTAATGACACTATGGATACGACCAATTTTGTATTTGATACAAACGCAATGATCTAATGCGTTTGTGTAGGTGACATGCGAGTGGGGGTATCCTATGCAATGAATTTGAATAAGACCGGACTACGAAATAGTGATCACTAGATGTAACTCCGTTGACTAGTTAGGTTTCTATTTAAATAGGATGACCTAGACAACTTAGTCTTAATCCTGAGTATATTATAAACTTCTATCCACGAGGGATTGTCCTTTAATTTGTATGGGTGAGAGTGGCTGCTTGCCAACTCAATATGCCATCATCTTGGGTAGAAGACCAAGTGGGGAGTTGGGGACTTAATTATACAAGATGAAATTCGCTTATCGCCATCTTTAGGGTAAGTAGATAATTGTTCCCTTAAGTGGTGTCTCCGGGACTTGAACAAAGGGTCCTACCCTCTCACTTGCCTGAGAGGGGTTTCTGTTGAATGGTTGGACCATAAACGGGTTGTTCATTAGAGGAACACTGATACTTAAGGATTTAGAAATAACCTGGGAGTAAAATGGTAATTTGACCCAGCTGGTATTACGAACACTTATGAAGGGCTAACTTGTTGTTACTGATCTATATCCATGGGCACAGAAATATATCTGTAGTAAGAAGAGTGCAGCTGTGGGTCTTTAATAGAGTGTATCCACAGTTAACGAATATTGATTAATGTGGTTAATGAGTTTGGCTGATTAATCTCGTATCATTGGAGCTTCTAATCTGTAGGTCCATTAGGTCCCCTTCCTAACTCGTAAAGAGTGATGAGGTATTTATGTCTTGAATGAAATTTGAAATGTTTATATTTAGTTAGGCAAATAATATAATGTATGATGATACATTATAATATAAAGTTTATTTTGAACTTTATAATATAAATTTAATTTTGGATATGATACAAAATTAATGTTTTAGAGAATTAAAAATTTGAATGAGTTCAAATATTAATATGAATTAGATTTATATTAAACTATAGGTTAAAATTAACGTATATTAGATGCACATTAAAACTATAAGTTATGAGAGAATAACAATTGAATATGATTCAAATGTCGATTAAATTAAATATTAGATATTTAATTTGAAAATTAATTAATTAAAGAATTAATTTTCTTAATTAATTTTAATTAAATTAAATAAATTAAAACTCTAGGTTATATGGGGAAATATTCATTTAATATGATGTAAATGAAATAATTAATTAAATTCTTCAAAAAACTGAAATAATTAATTAAATTAGATTTAATTAATTATTATTTATTATTTATTTATTGTATTGGTATTTCAAAATCTCAATTTATTTTGAATTTGGTTCTGTATTGCATTGCTCCCGTTGTGTTAGGGATTTCAACCTTTTCAAAGCTTTTTGTTTTTCATTACATAATATATGCATATTTAAATACGTGTTATTTATTATTACTCATTTATAATGTTTTAATTATAGACATAGATGATGGAATTGGATGGGACGTCAACTTAAAAAGGAAGTCAGCCACTTTCAAAGGAAGAAATATGCGAGATGGTGTTCAGAAGATAGCTAGGACATGTTAAAAATCTAAGTTGAGAGATAGAGAGCGAGAGAGCGAGATTGATAGAGTGACAACGAGGACATGTTAAAAATCTCAGCTGAGAGATAGAGAGCGAGAGAGCGAGATTGATAGAGTGACAGCGAGATTGAGAGAGTGAACTCTCATCACTCTCCCTCTCTCACAGATGTATTAAATTCGTGCTTGATACTTTTTTGTTATAGTTATAATCAGTATTTCACTTTTGTTTTTATTGTTTATTTTCTAGAACCAATTTTCAACCAAACTAGAAGTCAGTCTTCACTTTTTCTTTTGTAATGTTTGTGTTTTGGGACAATTATGTAACTTTATTGTCAAACTTATTTTATGTATTTGTAACATTATGGATTTATGGATCTAATGAACTTAATGATGTATTACTAATTTTATGATAATATTGAATGGATGTTTATTACTTGGTATAATTTGTTTCTTTTTAAGTACAAACTAATTGGTATGAAATAAATATTTTGCAATTAAAAAAACTAAAAAATAAAAATAAAAGGCTTATGCCGACGGCACATTGTATAATGAGGCGTTTCAAGGATATGGCGACGACACATTGTAATCGTCGGCATATAAGAACTACGAACGCCAAGTTATGTGTCGTCGACATTGTGGGGATACCCGATATCGTTTGCATACCATCGGCATCCAAGAACTGCTGACGCCACATCTAATCGTCAGCGTATCCCACTTTTGCCGACACATTTTGCTAGCGTCGGTATAGGTTTGACTTCACGACTGCCGTCGGCAATTCCAATCAATGCCGACACTTATTTTTTTTAGCGTCAAGTTGGATCTACCGACGGATCTACGCCAACAATAACCGTCGACGGCTACATTGTATCGGTATAGGATACGCCGACGTTTTTTTCGACCTAAGTGTCAACCTACGTCGACGTTTTTTGGCATTGGAAAAAAGTTGATTTCTTGTAGTGATACAAAAAAATAATCTCTCTATTTATACAGAATTGGAAAGCAAATTAATCATAATCCTAATTAATTAATAAAACTAATCTTAATCCTAATAAATCAAAGAAACTAATCTTAATTATAATTAATTAAAGAAACTAATCCTAATCCTAATGCTAATAAATTAAAAATTTTCCCATAATACCCTAATCCTGCTATATCATAATCCTACAAATTTAGAGCAACACTTTTTAATTTAAAGTTAAATTACAAATTTAGTCCCTACTATTTATCTAATTAGGTTAAAAATTACATTTAGTCCCTAAATTTTCATGAAAGTAACAATTTAGTCTTTAAATTTTGGCTTATAACGAATTTTAATTTTATAACAATTTAATTCATGAAATTTAGTATATAACAGGTTAGATTTTGTCATTAATTCACTCAATCATTTTATATTAAAAGAATACGAACGTATTGGTATGTTGTTATTATTGTTTTGTCTAAACGAAGATGGAGATGGGAATTGTATTTTCCCATTCTCAACCCCGCTCCATTTTCTATTTTTGTCCTATATGCCTCTTTTTTAATTTATTATTAGAATTATCGGTATGTTATTACTATTGTTATATAAATATTATATTTCGATTTTAATTTTTATGTTGGCCAAGGTAATGGATATACTTGAATTAAACATTAGAATTAGATTTAAATTATGCATATGAATAATTTGATAGATAATTATTTTGTTCTAGTAGTAATTTTGAGTAATTTGTCTTTAAATTTATATCTTTAATGTGAAATTAATCATTTAAATAAACTTTTTTTTTAGTGAAAATTAATTAATTGATTAAAACATTTCCATAGCAATTATTTGAGTTAATTACTTTAAAAAATAAAATAAAATGGGAGAAAATTTCTTCTCGCAAATTTTTTATGATAGAGAGTCTAATGGAGATGGAAAATGAAACGGAGAGCGAAGATAGAAACGTCTCTAACTCCCACGTGAAGTTTCTTTTTGTTAATTTTTTTTATTCTTCTTATTTGATTTATATATATATATATATATATATATATATATATATATTCATTTTCCAATGCTAAATTGCTAATGCATTGCATTGTCTCTTATTGTGTCACTAGTCAACAAACAACACACACGCCCTCTTCTTTAATATCTTCATTTAAAAAAAAATTTATACGATTATTACTTCCAAATTTATATTTTTAGTCCTAGTTTAACCTTTGAATGTTCAATTTTATCAAATTTAGAATTACAACTTTAAATGAATATAATATATAAATAACATTCAGTGTAAATATCTATAACCTACATAGGTTACAAAGTTTCTTAACTTCACATTGAATTTCACACTCTCTAACATACACTCTTCCATGTCCTATAAATAGTAGTGTATGATGTATTTGTAATACATACCACAATTGAGTTCAATTGTTCTCTCTACTTTGCTTCTTTTGTTCTTCCTTTGTTCTTGCATTGTTTTTATTTTACAATATGTTATCAGAATGATACTACCACTTTCGTTTGCAAAAGAATTATGAGCATTTCTCATATTTTAGCTGACTCAAAGATAAATAATGAAGATTTATGCTTGGCAGATAGTGCAACTATGCAAACAATACTTAAAAATAGAAAATATTTTTCTAAATTGACAATGGTTGAAGCAAATGTCAATACAATATCAGGTTATGCAAACTTGATTGAAGGTTTTGGCAAAACAAACCTTATTTTGTCTAGAGGAACAAAATTCACAATTAATAATGTTTGTAACGACCTGACCCTTTAATAGCTAACACATGGCTACGTTATGCATGAACATTTAATGAATGTGTTGGGACTAAGAGACACGATATCACACATTTTAGATAAATGCGGTTTAATTTATAAAATGGTTGAATTCTTGAAAGTATATTAAACCAACATATAATAGAAAAAGGCTTAAGTGGGTACCCCTTAAATCGTTAGGCAAAACCTCAAGAAAAGAAAACCGAACATAACCATGTCAAAACAAATAACAAACGGTTTAATGTATGCAATACTACTACCCTACAAGTACAATACGCTATACCCTAGACTAAGGTGCGGAAACAGTGTTGACGATCCCATGGTACGATCACGGATTTCCTCGGCTATGTCTCGGGCCACCATACTCCTTACTTGGGAGAAAAACATAGAAAATGGTGAGTAAACATACTCAGTAAGAGACCCACTATTGGGCCTAGCTGTTACCCCTTTTGTTGTGTGCACCCGTGTACCCGGCATAGGCATAAGCGTAGGCATAAGCATAGAAAGCGACCCGAGGGTACGCATTGATTATACTGGTAACATGGACATAGGTGGTGATCCCGAGGGACACCCTTCATAGCATAGTTCATTAGGGGTACAGGGCACGACAATAGAGCAACCTGTAACGTGTCATGACATAACTAATTCATAGCAGAGATTCGCAGAGTCATAAGCACATAAGCATAAGAACATTACTTACAACTACAAACTTGGCATATTGAAACAATCATAGCAACAACATCCGACAAAAATTCACAACGACATTCAATAGTCAACAACACCATTAGACAGTAGGCGTGACTAAAACTTGGTAGTGAGTCCCTTACCTGCGAGAGCGAGATAGCAACGAGACTGAGTGAGACAGCGAGACAGCGAGACTGAGCGATACTGAGCCAGACTGAGCGAGACAGCGAGACTCAGCGAGACTACCTGGATGACACGCGACTTCCCTATACTGCGGCAACGTGCTATGAAGGCTGTGACAACGCGTCGCGGAGAGGACAGGCGACGCAGTGATGAAGATTGAGAAGACGCGTCGTGGAGAGGGCTGAGACACTGCGGCGCGAGGACTATGATGATGCGGCAACCAGGACAGATGATGCGGCGAAAAGCGGGCTGTGACGATGTGACGCGACGAGAACCGAGATGCTGCGGTGTGACGACTATGACACTGCGGCGCGACGACTATGACGATGCTGCAATGCTGAAAGCTGCGATGATGGCAACAGTGAGGGCTGGGACGCTGCGACTGCGTGACAGGGGTTGTGAGAAAATGGCTAACAAAGAGGTGATTCGAGAGAGGAATTGACTCCTTTTTTTTTTTTTTTTTTTTTTTTTTTTTTTGCTTCTTTCTCCTTTCTTCCCTTCTCCTAAAAACGCCCCCACGATAAAAAATTCACTCGGGGATCTTTCCCCAACCGAAAGAGCTGAAACCTCCTAATGACCAAGGATTTCCAAACCCCCCTTCACGCTCCCTCCACCTGCAAGATTCTTTTAATAATATTATTATTATTATTATTTAATTATATATATATATATATATTTTAACCTAAAGAGAGAAAAGTGATTTACCTAATTTTGGGCCGTTACATTTGTTCTCTAGTAAATCGAAAAGAAGTTTTTAAAAAATACGTCAAAATGGTTATCATATTGAAACTAACAATAAAAATAATATAGAATATCTCTATATTACATCTATTGTTTCGCATGGAAAACGTATGTTGGAAATACTGTCTACTTTTTCTTCTAAATTATATTATACACATATATGAGTAATGGAAACATATGCAACAATGAATCTGAAATTCATGAATCCAGATATATTCACTATTTGACATGATCGATTGGGTCATCCTGGGTCAATAATGATAAGAAGAATTATTGAAAATTCTCATGGACATCCATTAAAGAACCAAAAAGATCCTTCAATCTAATGAATTATCATGTTTTGCTGGCTCTCAAGGAAAAGTAATAATTAGACCATCACCAGCTAGAGTGGGAATTGAGTCACTTATATTTTTAGAACGAATTCACGGTGACATACCACACCTTTTAATCCACCAAGTGGACCATTTAGATATTTCATGGTTTTAATTGACTCATCCAGTAGATTGTCACATGTGTGTTTATTATCAAGTCAAAGGCTTAATTTTCAAAAACAAAAACAAAAACAAAAAAATGAAATGGTTACCAAACAAAAGAAAATAGGCTTAATTTTCAAAAACCAAAAACAAAAAACAAAATGGTTACCAAACAGGATCTAAATTTTCAATTTTGTGTTTAATAGGTCATTGACCTATTCAATATATATTTTCTTAAATCCATCAACTTATTAGATATGAAATTGAAAGATTGAGTTCTTAATTAATTTTAAAATTTTTTTGAATATATGTCAAAGACTTAAAAAAAAAAAAACTAAAAGAAATAACAAACAAAGTCCTCGTTAAGAGAAGAGGACACACATCTTGGGTAACTAGAACTCAAACCAAGCCTGATCATAAACTTCAAAACTAAAAGTAGTTTGGACAAAAACACTAAACACTTGCTCGATCCAAGGAGTGAGCAACAAAATTACAAGAGAAAAAAAAAATAACACCCACCTAACTTGCAATTTGAAAAGTTCAAAAGGTTAAATTACAAGTTTATTTTCAAACTTTTAACTTTGTGTCTATTTGATCTTAAACTTCAAAATGTGTTTAATAGGTCACTAAACTTTAAGTTTTGTGTCTAATAGGGTATTTTAAATATCAATTTTGTGCTAATAAATTATTGACCTATTCAACATTTTTTAAGATCAAGAGACCTACTAAACATAAAATTGAAAGTTTAAGGCTTTAATAGACATAAAACTCAATTTTGTGTCTATTAGATTAATTACTTTTTTAAAACCTTGAATATCTCGAAGATTTATGAACACGAAATTGAGAGTTGAGAAATTTATGCACATTTAAAATTTTAAAGATCTATTGAATACAAAATTGAAAGTTCATAAATTAAATTTCGGAAATCAAATAAACACAAATTTAAAAGTTGAGAAACTAAACGGAAAATTGTTTTAAATGACAAAACTACTGAAAATATTTTCAAATATAGCAAAATATCATTGTACATTAGTTGTATCACTATCTATCACTACATTTTGTTATATCTATAAATATTTTAGCTCATTTACTATATTTAGAAACAGTCCAAACTAAAATTCTAGTTTAACAAAAATAAATAAATAAATAAACCATGTCATTGTTTATTAATACTTTGTAGATTCTTAACCTACATTATTAAAGAAAACTTATTAAAATTTAAGAGACTATAATTTAAAAAAAAATTAAAAAATAAAAAAGAATGAAGAAATAGGTATGTGTAATGTGATAAATATTTTATTCCAAAAAGGGGTCCTTTCTTTTTTACCACACAAGATGCTTTGTCTTCGACTTCAAAATATTCTTTCTACTTTATTGTACTGTCTTATTTTGGAACCCTCCCTTCTCTTACTCTATTATAGGATCACATCATCTTTAAACTTATAAAGACTATTTAAAAGATAAGTTATTTTGAAAAAAATTAGAATGTTGGCGATCACTTAAAATATATTTTAGAATGTATTTTAAATAGTTTTTATCAAAAAAATTTACATAGAATTAAGTTTTTTGAAAAACACGTTTGTTTCTCAAGTCCATTCAAACGGATCCTTAGTGTTTATTTTTCTTCAATTATGATCTACTTTTTAAATGATATTTAAAAAATCATTGTAAAACTTTAAAACTAATATATATATATATATATATATATATATATATATAATTTTTAAAAATAAAATACTAAAAACAAATTAATTATCAAACGACATAACTATTAGAAAAAAAATTAACAAAGCAATAAAAAAAACTAAGAAAACTATCTACAAATATAGAAAATTTTTATTGTCTATTAGCGATAGATTGCGATAAATTTCTATCGCTTGAGTCTATCACGGTCTATCACTGATAAATAGTGAAATTTTTTTATATTTGTAAATAGTTTGGCTCATTTTGCTATATTTGAAAACAATCCATAAAACTAGAAACACAAAAATTAATGTAAAAAAACTCCAAATTGGAAAAAAAAAAGTTGTGGACAAAAAAAAAATTCACTATTTAAAAAATTATTATAATCACATAATAATCCTCTCTCCCGACCTAATTATGAGAGTTGTCTCTCAACTTTTGTACCACTCAAATCCTTTAATCTCACTCAAACTAGAGAAAACAAAAGAGAATTTAACTAGAATTAGCACATCTAGGTTTAAAGTATTTTTAACTGAGACGATTTGAAACCAAAGATATAAGACTCGTTTTATAGTGCTTAGAGTTTGGAGGTAGAGATCATCACTTCCTTAACGTTTTTCAGTGGGACAACTACACTTCTCATATTTTGCCAAAATCAATAATAACAATTGACCATCTTTTTTAAATTAACTTCTATTTTGAGATATAATATTTGCTAGTGGATAAGAAGGGATTTTTTTTCCTCATTAAAATAATGTAAAGGAAAGATATATATCTTCCTCCAAGCTTTTAAATTAGATTTGTTAAGCTTACCTTGATGCATTGAACAATCTTAAAAGGTTAAGTTTATCAAAAAGAATATTTGATATATAAATTTGTCGCAAGTGTTCATATTTCAAGAAGTTATAGATGTACCAACTATCTATTCGTGATTTGATACTTTTTTTTTTTTTTATTATTATTATTATTATTATTATTATTTAACTACGTGATTTGATACTTTTTAAAGCGAAATATGGATAATTATAAATTGTGTTATTATAATGGTTTAGTAATTTCCTTGATTCAAATGTTCTATGGTGGGTTTAGAATATTAAATAGTCGTTTCTTTCTTTTTGAAAAAAAAAAAATAATAATAAATAAATCAGTACTTAAGCCTTTTGTAACCTTTAATTTTTGGTTCTTAATTTTTGACAATTATGCTGGTTGTCTTACTCTTTCTTTATCATAATTTTTGTAGGCAATTTTGGACAAAAAAGCAAAATCATCTCAGAAAATAATTAGGTGTTAAAGCAACTTAAGCTAGTGTGAGGCTCAAAGAGTGAAAAAAGAATGGGTCGGGGCCCATATGGAGCTCCTCAGGCTCAGCCCAAGCCAAAGACGACGAGGGGAAAACCCCCCACAAAGTTCAAGCTAGTTGACTCGCCTAATCAAGAAAACCCAAAAGAAAATCTGAAGTAGATTTGGAAATTGAATCTTAATAGAATATGGAAATTAAACTAAACCTTATAAATAGGCTCCAAGATCTTTGGAAGAAGTAAGTTTTTCCTAATTATAGTTTTATGAAGTTTTGAGTTTTGAATTTTTTCTAACTTAATTAAGCATTAGAGCACAGGTCTACCACACAGTCCGAAGTTTATTTCTTTGTTTCGCAAGGCAAGGTTACTTCTCCAAACAAATAAATTTATTGTTGCTATCCTTTGGAGTTTAGGAGTTGTACCTTGACCAAATTTCGACATCAACAATGGTTATCATCTTTCTTAATAATTAAGGTTCTATTTTATAACTATTTGGTTTTTTATTTTTAGTTTTTGAAAATTAAACCTATAAATACCATTTCTACTTCTAAATTTTTTGCTTTGTTATCTACTTTCCTACCAATATTTTCGAAACCCAAACCAATTTTTGAAAACTAAAAAACCAATGGTTTTGAAAAGTTGTTTTTGTTTTTGAAATTTAGCTAACAATTGAACTCCTTTATTTAAGAAAGATGAAAAACGTGGTAAGAAATTGAGAGAAAATAAGCTTAAAACAAAATAAAAAACCGGTTATCAAACGGATCCTAAACATTTGAATGTTTAGTTAGATTCCAAAAACACAAACAAAATTTTCAAAACTACTTTATTTAGTTTTCAAAATTAGACTTGGATTTTTATAATACTCATAAAATGTACACAATAAAAGAAAGAAATGAATATGTGCAACATGTATTTTTAAGTTTAATTTTCAAGATATAAAATAAAAATCAAATGACTATTAAACGGGCCTAATCTTTCAAGTTTGTGTCTATTCAGGTCACTGGACTTTAGGCCCTTGAACTTTAAAAATGTCTAATAAATCTCTCAACTTTAAATTTGTATCCAATAAGTGTGTGACATATTCAAAAATTAATAAAAGAAAAAATTTAATTGATGTAATAGATATTGAATTGAGTTTTACATCCAATAGGGATCTTAAACTTTTAATTTTGTGTCTAGTCCGTTTATAAATTTTAAAACATACATGTTAAATAGGTAAGAACCTATTAGATACAAAATTGAAATTCTAGAAATATATTGAAGGACTTATTAAATACATAATTAAAATTTTAAGAAAGAGACGAAGTAGATACAAAACTAGAAAAAAGAAAGGCTAAATTTATAAATTTGACATATATACATACTTGGATGAAATTTTGAAAAATAATATGGTAGGGTTGTTGGGAGTACTTTGAATCTAATAGTCATTTTTGAATCTTGTCTGCCAATCTGTCCATTTCTAGCTTTCAAGTTGCTACATTATTCATTGAATAGTTGACTTCTTCACCTTGCTTCTCTTTATCTATTATACATACACAAATACATACATACACATATGTCACATCTTTATCTTATTTTTCTTTTTTTCCATGCTTGGTCTCCTTTTCATTTGCAGTCTTTTCTACTATTATATACGTTGAAAATTAAAAAAAGATTATGTGGGAGATTTTGTAATTTTATTCTTTCCTTGTATATCTCCCATGATTTTTTCCTTGTATGATTTCTTAGTCTCTACTTATTTTCCCCATTGTAACATTTTTGTTCATATCAAAATTAATAAAAGAGAGAAAAGTTGTATCGTGGTTTTTTCCATGAACTAGGGTTTTCCACGTAAATCATTGTGTTCTTCTCTCCTCTTTTTCAATATGGTATCAGAGCAAGAAACCCTAGAAACCCTAGCTGTCGTCGACGAAAATACCTCTAGGCAAGATCTGCCGCTACCACCGTCGCCGAAGAAGCCCGCCACCCTACCTCCGAGTCAGCCGTCCAAGCCGCCAACGACCGCTACCTCCGATCGCTCAACCCAGAAGCTGTCCCCGCCCTATTTCGAAGTCTGTCACCACCTTCACGAAACCCTAGCGCCGCTTCATCTCAGATTCAATCGTTGGCGACGGGGAATGGTGAAGCCGCTACTCGGATCAACCAGCAAGCCGCGTTCGATTCTGTTAGAATGAGTCTCGATCCAAGTTTTGCTCCGAGTTTCGCTACGAATCGCATTCTCGCTCCGAGTCTCGCTATTAATCTCGCGAGTCTTGCTCCGAGTCTCTCTACAAATTCAGCGAGAGTGAATCTCGCTTCGATTCTCGCTCAACTTGCAGTAGCTCTCCGGAAGTATTTTCCTCCTATAGCTGCTGCCATCACTAGAATTCCTCACCAAGGGGTCGGAAACTACTATGAGCAACACAGATCGGCTGTCCCTTCCTCGGCTACGGTTCAACAGCACCTTGCTAACCTTCAAGCAAGTTTCCAACAACAAATTGCAGCTCTTGGGGTAGCTCTTGGTGCTTCAACCATCCTAGATCAAAGTGCAGAGAAGTCAGGTGTTCAATCAAGGTTACCGATATATCCAGAGAATCCGGTAACTATCTTCCCTACCTTAACAACTGCACCTCATATGTCTGGACAAATGGGTAACTCCACAGGGTTAATTGTTGGTGAAAAATTGAATGGCCAGAACTATTTCTCCTTGTCTCAGTCAGTTAAAATGGTGCTTGAGGGGCGCCACAAGTTCGGATACCTGACTGGTGAAATACCTAAACCCAGACCTAAAGATCCTCAAGAGCGCCTTTGGAAGGGAGAAGATTCATTACTTCGGTCTTTGTTAATTCACAGCATGGAACCTCAAATTGGAAAACCTTTGTTATATGCAGCTACTGCTCGAGATATTTGGGAAGCGGTTCTGAAACTATACTCCAAGAGACAGAATGCATCACGGCTCTACACTCTGCGAAAACAAATCCATGAATGTAAACAGGGATCCATGGTTGTCACGTCATACTTTAATAAACTATCTCTTATCTGGCAGGAGATGGACTTATGTCGTGAACTTATCTGGGACTGCCCTTGTGGAGGAGTCCAATATTATAAACTTGAAGAGGTTGACTGTGTTATGATTTCTTAGCAGGTCTCAATTCCAAGTTTGATGTTGTACGGAGTCGAATATTAGGACAAAGACCAATACCGACCCTAATGGAAGTATGTTTAGAGGTTCGTCTGGAGGAAGATAGATCGAGCGCCATGAATATTATTGCAACCTCCACAGTTGATTCTGCCGCCTTTAGTGCGAAATCATCTGGAACTACTAGAGACAATCAGAACGGGAAACCACCTCCAATATGTGAACATTGTAAAAAATTGTGGCACACGAAGGATCAGTGTTGGAAGTTACACGGTCGGCCCCCGAATGGCAAACGACGACCTCCAAATAACAAGCCCAACCAGGCTCTGGTGAGTGAGACCACTAGTCAGCCTCAACATCAAGAGAACCACCCCAATGATACCGGTACTTCCTCCCTTGGGGAAATTGCACAATCAGGTACTTCTCAATCTTTGAGTCTCCTCAGTATTACACGTAAGAAACCTTGAATTCTTGACTCAGGAGCTACAAACCATTTATCTGGAACTTCTGAAAACTTCATATCTTATCATCCATGTGCCGGTAATGAGAAAATCTGGATTGCTGACGGGACACTTGTCCTAGTGGCCAGTAAGGATCATGTTTCTCCTTATGATGGTTTAATATTACAAAATGTGCTGCATGTTCCTAAGATCTCCTATAATCTACTATATGTGAGAAATAACCAGAGATCTAAATTGTCGTGTAGCTTTCTCACCAGATGATGTTCTTTTTCAGGACTTGAGCTTGGGGAAGACGATTGGCACTGCCTAGCACAATAGGGGACTCTATTTCCTTAATGATGATTCTTCCTATAGGACTAGTCTGCTATCTTCCTACTTTTCAACTTTTGAAAATGACTGTATGTTGTGGCATTTCCATCTTAGCCATCCTAATTTCCGATATATGAAATATTTATTTCCTCATTTATTTAATAAAGTTGACATTTCTTCATTATCTTGTGATGTGTGTATTCGAGCAAAACAACATAGAGTTTATTTTCCATCCCAGACGTACAAACCCTCTCATCCTTTTACTCTTATTCATAGTGATGTTTGGGGTCCCTCAAGAATTACCACTTCTTCAGGTAAACGTTGGTTCGTTACCTTCATTGATGACCACACTCGCCTTACTTGGGCCTACCTTCTTATAGATAAATCTGAAGTCTCATCCATTTTCCAACAATTTTACACCACCATTGAAACTCAGTTTAATACCAAAATTGCCATCCTTCGGAGTGACAATGGTCATGAATTCCTCACCAATACCCTCCATGAGTTCTTATCCTCTAAAGGCATTGTTCACCAGAGTTTGTGTGCTTATACACCCCAACAAAATGGAGTGACTGAAAGGAAAAATCATCATCTCCTTGAAGTTACTCAATCTCTCATGTTGTCAACCTTTCTACCGTCTTACCTGTGGGGGGATGCAGTCTTGACTGCAGCCCATCTTATAAACCGAATGCCTTCCCATGTTCTTAGCTTCCAAACTTCTCTTGACTGTCTCAAACTGTCTTATCCTACCACTCGCCTTATACCTGATGTCCCTCTCCGAGTATTTAGGTGCAGTGCATTTGTCCATAGCTTCGGTCCCAATCAGACCAAGTTTACCCCTCGTGCTCAAAAATGTGTTTTTGTTGGGTACCCTCTCCACCAGCGTGGTTATAAATGCTTTCATCCTACTTCCTGGAAATACTTCATTTCTATGGATATCACATTCTTGGAAGATAAACCTTTCTTTCCCGTTAGTCCTCTTCAGGGAAGAGCAGTAACAAAGAGACTAACTATCCTAATCCTCTTCTTGAGCCCATCGTAACAACCCACGACACGGTCCTACCCACCAAACAGGTCCCGTGGATAACGTACTACAGGAAGAATCTTGGAAAGGAAGCCCCTACTGCCATGTCGGCTCCGATCCAATCTTCTAAACTAATACAAGCTCAAGATACTACTGATCCTAAAAATATTGTTTGTACTGACAATGTCTGTGTTGAAAGTGATATTGTTGAACATAGAGATGATATGACAGAAAATAACCAGGTTGCTGAGAGTGATGTAGTGTCAACTATAGTTCCAGAAAATGAAAAAGAGAGCATACCTCAGAATCCCACAATAGAAGAACTCCAAGAATCAGGAGATTATGATGCCACCCTTGACATGCCAATTGCTCTAAGAAAAGGCACAAGGTCATGCACCAGGTATCCCATGCATAGCTTCCTTTCTTATAACAATCTGTCTTCCAAGTTCAGAGCATTTACTGCTAGCCTTGACACCGTAACTATACCAAAGAACATATATGTGGCGATGGAAATTCCTGAGTGGAAGGCTGCTGTTATGGAAGAAATGAAAGCTCTTGAGAAAAATAATACATGGGAATAGGTTGTTCTTCCAAAAGGGCATAAACCAGTTGGGTGTAAGTGGGTGTTCACAATGAAGTACAAGTCGGATGGAACTCTTGACAGGTATAAAGCCAGGCTTGTAGCAAAAGGATTCACTCAGACTTTTGGGGTAGACTACTCAGAAACTTTCTCCCCTATTGCAAAATTAAATACAATCATAGTTCTTTTATTGGTTGCTGTCAACACGGATTGGCCCCTTTATTAGCTTGATGTGAAAAACGCATTTTTAAACGGTGATTTAGAAGAAGAGGTGTATATGAGCCCTCTTCCTGGCTTTGAGGCTCAATTTGACCAGAATGTGTGCAAGCTTAGAAATGCCCTATATGGGTTAAAACAATCACCAAGTGCGTGGTTTGAAAGATTTACCACCTTCGTCAAGTCCCAAGGCTTTACTCAGGGACACTCTGACCATACCTTGTTTACAAAAAGGTCTGTCTCAAGAAAGGTTGCAGTTTTGATTGTGTATGTTGATGACATTGTCTTATCTGGAGATGATACTGCTGAAATCAACAAGCTGAAACAAAAAATGGCAAACGAATTTGAAATTAAAGACCTAGGAAATCTAAAGTATTTTCTTAGTATGGAAGTGGCGAGATCAAGAGAAGGAATCTCCATTTCTCAACGGAAATATACTATTGATCTATTGAAAGAAACAAGTATGACTGGATGCAGACTTGCTGACACTCCTATTGAGTCTAATGCCAGATTAGGAGAGTCTGTTAACAAAGTTCCCGTCAACAAGGAAAGGTATCAACGTCTAGTTGGGAGACTTATTTACCTAGCACACACTAGACCTGACATTTTCTATGTTGTTAGTGTTGTGAGTCAATTTATGCAGTCTCCCTATGAAGAACACATGGAAGCTATAAACAGGATTCTGAGATATCTGAAAAGCACATTAGGAAACGGGTTGATGTCTAAAAAATCCGACAGAAGATGTATTGAAGCATATACAGACTCTGACTGGACAAGATCAGTGATTGACAGAAAATCAACCTCTGGGTACTGTACCTTTGTGTGGGGAAACCTTGTAACTTGGAGGAGTAAAAAACAAAGTGTGGTTGCTAGGAGCAGTGCTGAAGCAGAATACAGAGCAATGAGTCATGGTATCTGTGAAGAAATCTGGTTCAAGAAAGTTCTGTCTGATCTTCACCAAAGCAGTGAACTGCCAGTAAAACTCTATTGTGATAACAAAGCTGCTATTAGCATTGCAAACAATCCAATTCAGCATGATAGGACCAAACATGTGGAGATTGACAGACACTTCATAAAGTAGAAACTGGAAAATGGGAGCATTTGCATTCCATATATTCCATCTAGCCAACAAGTTGCTGATGTCCTCACCAAAGGGTTACTTAAACAGAGCTTTGATGATTGTATAAGCAAGATGGGTCTTATTGATATTTATGCTCCATCTTGAAGGGGAGTGTTGAAAATAAAAAAAAAAAGATTATGTGGGAGATTTTGTGATTTTATTCTTTCCTTGTATATCTCCCATGATTTTTTCCTTGTATGATTTCTTAGTGTCTACTTATTTCTCCCCTTTGTAACATTTTTGTTCATATCAAAATTAATAAAAGAAAGAAAAGTTGCATCGTGGTTTTTTCTCCCTGAACTAGGGTTTTCCACGTAAATCATTGTGTTCTTTTCTCTCCTCTTTTTCAATAATATACATAGTTATAATATAACAAAATGATTATAGCTCAAATAACATAAAATTTTATACTTCAATCTTGAAGTCAAAGTTACATTTTCCGTCAATTTAGATATTGTGAAAAAAAAATTGTAAATTTTTGTTGTATAGTGATTATTATTTTTATATTGTATGTATGGATAGAATGCTTACAAATTTGGTATAAATATAATTAAAATGTCACATATACAGTATTTTATTTTCGAGAAAGGGTTAGAATTTTTGCAACAATGAAATGCTAAAGTTTATAGAGTATATGAATTATAATTACATTTAAATTATATTATCTAGAGTATAGGGATTATTGGCAAATTTTACAATTTAAATTTAGAGTATATAGTTTTTTTTATATTAGGAGGCAAACAAAGTCTCACATTAGTTAATGAAGAACGGATGATAAGTATCTAAGCGAGAACAACTATTTCTATCGGTACAAGACTTTCGAGAAATATCAAAAGTAAAATAATAAGAATTTATGTCTAAAGTTGATGATATTATTATATTATAAAAATAGGTAGAGCTTTTGTTGCACTAATTATCAATTATATATAGAGTATATATTTGAATTATTCTTTCATTCAAAGTTCTATGGATTTATAAGTTGATAGGCTTTGGCAAGTCATCAATGGAATTGCTAACAATGTTTATGGGGTATATGTATTATTTATGCAAATGCTACTATTTGTTGAATATATAAATTGTCTATAGGTTTTTTTTTTCTTCTCTCTCATTATTATTATTTTTTTAAAATTTTCTATCTATTTTTGGAAAGAAAAATTATTTAAAATAAATAAAATCAAACTCAAACACAAACAGTCCACAACATCATCCTTAAGCAAATGAATGTGTAAACTATTATTATTATTTTTTTTTTACATTTAATGTATATGCTATAAAAATAAATAAACAAATAAATAAAAATAAATGTGTAAATATTCGAACAACATGTCGACAAAATGTTGAGGTCTCAATTTCATAAAAATGTCGATGAAAAATATCAATGCATAAAGTTATAAAAATAAAAAATTATTTAAATTAATATATAAACAATTCATGCTTTAAAAAAAAATAAATTAACCTATTTATCATATATATATATATATAACATTTTGTTGCTTGTTTTTTTATGTTATATGATTTCTTTTTATGATACAATGAAAATGGTGATATCGATGCTAAACTTATAAAAAAGTGAAAATATTGATATAGCAACAAAAGTTTAATATTATAAACATTATAGACAGCTGGTAGATAGCCCTTTATGGGTTTAGGATCCTACAAACAATAAAGTTGACACTTAGGTGACTTCTATTTAAAACACTCCAAAACACTAGAGGGTGTATGGGGAATGTATCGCTTTGTTTTGGTTTATTCATTTTCTTATATTTAAAAATAACCCAATATATATAACTATATAAATTTCTTCTCAACTTTTTCATTATTTAATATATTTATGAGATATAGATGTTTTACTATTTAAGCTGAAGCCTAGGTTATCACATCATAACATTTAAATTTTGAACTTTTAGTAATTATATATTTACATATAATATTATATTAAGAAAAAAAAGAAACTAAAATATTTAGAAATATAGCAAAATTTTACTGTGTATCTGCGATAAACTGTGTATTTCGTTATTAGTTGTAGATATTTTTAACAGTTTTGCCATTTAAAATAATTTTACTAAAAAAAATGTAATCGAAATAATCCATTTAATGTAAAATAAATGATTTGGTTGAGAATAGTTTTAAACTCGTTAAAAAGTTGAAATAATCCTGTGGGCGTGGGCTCTTACAAACAACAAATTTGACACTTGGGCCTTGACTTCTATTTTACAACACTTGGGCCTGGTTGGTTAATCAATAGCTTACCCACTTATGTAAACTCTTACTATATTAAATCAATATTTTCCTTCTTATCTATTTTACTTGGAAAATTATTATAAATACAAAATAATATTATTTGTAAACAACCCTTTTTAATTTGTTCCAACATGTTCAAATATTTTAATTTAATTTTCATCATTTCAATTTTCAGAAAAAGAAAAAAAAATGTTATTAAATGTAGCCTTTTGTTTTAATCACATTTTATTTAGATATTATAGTAAAAATTAATGAAACCATACATAAACTACAGAGCCCTTGAAATAAAGCACAAACTATGTAAAAACTAAAGTGTAGTTTATTCTCTTGATTAGAACTAATTTTTATTTTTTTTTTCAAAACTAACTATTTAAAATTTAATTTCATGACACTTTATACAAAAATCAAATTCATATCATTAATTCATTATAAAAAAAATTATTATAGTTGTATTTATGTCATACAAATGTTTCTCTTAAAGATTTATTGAGATACATCTAGCACACTTGATAAAATCATAGAGATTACTTCAAATAAAGTCCTTTTATCTTTTTATCGAACATGCACGCGCACGCACACATGCATACATAGAAAGCAAAATCAAATCAAAAATCGAACGAAAAAAAGAAAGAAGAAGAAATCAATGCCGAGAAAGAAGAGACAAAAATAGATGGAGAAAGATTGGAACAAGAGAGACAAAAAGCCAAGAAAATGAGAGGAGCTGAAAGAAAGTGGAAAAAACACTTAAAGAAAGTGACAATATATGTAATGAACTGAACTACACGAAAAACATTATTATGTATTTATGTAAAAAAATAAAAAAATAAAAAAATAAAATAAATAAAATAAAAAAATAATAATCTATTTGCACTAATCTTATTACTTATAACTCGAATTAACAATGGTATCAATAAAATAAGTTTATTAAGATTTAATTTTAAAACTATTTTTAAACATAATTTTAAAATGGTTAAGGCATATGTTTCACACGTATATAATATTTCTTTAAGAGCATAGATAATTAACACACACACAAAAAAAAAAAAAAAGCTAAAATCAGTTGGTTTTATCTTTTCAATTACCTCTATCTTTATCTACATATATGAAGGAAATTTATGTAATATTTTTACCAGCTATTTTAGTAAGATTTGAGAAGATTAAATTTAATTTAGTTTTAATTAAGTAGTTAGATTTCAAAATATTATAATTTCATTATTGAGATTAAAATTTTGTTTTAATTTAGTACATAGATTTCAATATTTACTTTTATAACCTTTATTTTCTCTAAATACTCAACTTAAGTAGTTAGTAATAATATCTATTAGTTAATTTAAAAAAGTTATAATTAAATCTAAAATTTTCCTTTTTTTATAACTATTTTAAATTAATTAATAGACATTAAAGATTAAAAATGAGTATTTAGTAAAAATTCAAAGTTAAAAGTGTAAATCTTAAAATTTAGAGACCAAATTGAAGCAAAAGTCAAATTCAATGACAAAATTACAACATTTAATATATATAGACTAAATTGAAACCACACTCAAAACTTCAAATTTATAGACGCTACTTCCAACTCCAAATTTCTTCATTTGTTATCTACTTTTTACCAATGATTTAAAAAATTAAGCCAAAATTTGAAAACTAAAAAAAAAAACTTTTAATTTTTTTTTTATTTTCGAAATTTGGCTAAAAAATCAACCATCATACTTAAAAAAAAAAAGGCAAATCATGAAAAAAATGGAAATAAAACCTACTTAATTGTCAAAAAATAAAAAACCGAAAACAAAATAGGTAGAGATGGAATAAGAAGTAAATTGTTTGTTTGAAAAAAAAAAAAATAGTGAGTAGTGGAATACAAACTAAGCTGTTTCTCTCTCCTCCATTAATTTTGGTTTTCCTTTGTTTGTCTTTTTATATGTCTTATTTCTGATCCAAGATTCCATTTTCCAAGGTGGAGTTGTAAAGTTAGAAAGTTTAGAAAGTTTAGAAGTATATAAGCCTATGATTTGTAGCATTTATTATAGTGTATCTTAGATCACTAACCCTATATTTATGAGTCAAAAGGCTATAGAATGTAGGATCATATGGCCCACTTTTGTGCTTCTTTGAGCTTCTAGGCCACTATGCCCTTTAATCTAAGGTCTCTCCATTTTTGGCTCTACCTTTTACAAATATACCTTTGTAATAGATACGTTTCTTCAAGTTTGGCAGGACCATCTTTAACATCATTGCTTTTAAATTTTTAAAAACTCAATAATTTCAACCACATTTTTATTCATTTGTTTACATGTGATGAACTTTAACCAATTAAATTCTAACCATCATCCAAACTAAATTTATAATTTAACTTTTTTTTTTTTTTTGTCAAATTTTAAGTTAATAGTATTTTCCCACGTGCAAATGTTGTGTTTTAATTTCAAAAAAAATAAATATTTTTTAATAGCTCGAATAAAATATTTTTTATCATTTATTTTACAACTTGGTTAGGATACATTTTATATGTTTTTATAATATATTACTATTTAATTGTTAATATGTTATGATGTTGGTTCATGTGAATATAACCTTCATCTAAATAATTTACTAATAATTTTTAATTAATTTAATAACTAAAAATTGTAAGTTTTTAAATAAATATTAAATTTATAGAGAAAAATCTCTCATTTTTAAATGATTAATTTTAGGTCATAGAAATATATTTATTATTTAACTTTCAAGTAAATATTAGTATTTGTAACAATATACATTTTTGTTTAAATTACCCTATTACACGTGATATATTTTTATTTTTATTCTTTTTTAATAAAAAATTATATTTTCATTTACTATTAATCACTCCATATTATAAAATCGATAAACATACTTTTATTATCAATATATATAGTATAAATATAAAAATATAATATTAAAAAAATCATCATCATTATTAATAAAAATATGTTCAAAACTTGAAATTTACAAATATCTAGGGTCAGTTTTGGTTTATATATAAGTAACTAAATGAATTTTTTTTATAATGATAGAAACATGTAGGATGTATATTTTTTAATTGGTTAATTATTTTTCTTAAATTTACCCTACCATTAAAATCTTAGTTAGTTTATTAATTATCCTTTATCACATGTTGTAGTTATAATTAAATATAATTACATAAAATGTAGACTAATTATTAATTTATTAAAACTTTTCAAATTTCATTCCTTCAATATTCATAGGTTTCTTACAATCATATTTATTTATTACATACCACATTCTTAATGAATTTTAGGTTACATTTTTTTATAGGGAGGTTTTCAAAAATAGAAAAACTATTGAAAATAATTACAAATATAGCAAAATCTTACTTTCTATCTTGATAGACCACGATAGACCCAGATAGACATCTATCACTCACGAATAAATGTCAATCTGGGTTTTTCGCAGTTTATCACAAATAGAAAGTAAAATTTTGCTATATTTGTAAATAGTTTGATATTTTTTTTCTATTTATAATAATTTTTCTTTTTTATAATGTAAATTAATATATATATATATATATATATATATATATATATATATATATATATATATATATAGTTCTCCTCAACCTTTTTTTTATGAAAAAAAACCTTTTGAATGACTTTTAAAGTTATTTTCCACTTTTGAACCATTAAATTTTTTAATTGCTTTGTTTGTTTATTAAATATTATATAAATTATTATGCTAAATTTTTTTTTTATATAATATAAATTTTCAAAATCAATCAAATTAGTTTAATAATTTGATTTCCTATTGTAATTAAAGTTAATTCTTATAATTAAAGAAAAATTATTTAAGTTCTTTGTGAATGAAGTAATAAAACTATTTGTGTTCCATCATTTTAGTTTTTAATTACAATTTTTATTATTTTTAATTTATCATTGACAAGTAATCAACTTATAATTATAATTGATTAAATTTTTTCTTTTGGCACAAGGTTACATGATTTTTTGTTTAAAACAAAAGGAACATAAGCATGTAAGAGATTGATCTATTGTTTTCTCCAACCATCATTTTCAATAAAATAATGATATACTAATTATAAAAGAACAATTAAAAAAAAGATTTTTTAAAAAAAGTAACCAAGAAAATTCAAGATGTTGGTTATACACATTCTTCAAATTAGGTAAACAAAATTACTTTTAATATGTAAGACCCAAATAAAAAGATAGTAACAAAAAAAAAAAAAAAAAACTTTGCTATATAATTGTTTCTTCATAACAATAGGTTGACAAACACTTTTATTCAAATTTATTAAAGTTGAGATGCATTATTTGCAACTTCAATGTATCAACATCTTGAGATGCTTTAAAGATTGAAGAGAGAACAAAAAAGAAATATTGAAGTTTTAGGTGATGGTGATACAAAAAAACACATTTTTATAGTAGTAGAAGTTAAGAGTTAGAAAACCTTTTGAATAAAAGAAAAAAAATTAAGTAGGAGAAACTTTTTACATTCCAACCTTTGTGTAACGACCCGACTAATACCTCCTAATCAGACCATTACTCAAAGTATGCAAATTTCAAGAAAAGACACGATGCTGAGTGGTAAGAAAGAAACATTTCTACTTATGGAAATTTCTTTGTTTATTTAACCAATAAAATCAATAATATTTCAAAGACAAGAATCCAAATACAAAATAGAAGGGGCAAGCCTCAAAACAAAGTTTGACAACTGGACAGAACAAAACTTTTTTAAAAAAAAACATGCAGTACTAAGCGGAAGCTACACCGGGTCCCGTGATGTCATCAAGGATTCCTCTTGTCATTCGCCAGCATGTTCTTCCCCTTACCTGAAAAAAATATAAGATGAAAGGATGAGTAATTTTATTACTCAGTAAGTGACCCCACTACCGGAGCCGAGCTAGGCACTCAAGTCCTTTAAGTGCAACAACAATAAGACATGCATTTCAAACATACTTTTATAGGGAAACTGGTTATACTCGCCCTACCGTTGGATTTGGATGTTCACTAACCTCTGGAGCCCCGAAGGAACTCTTACCTCTGGTGATCCCGAAGGAACACAAAACCTCTGGTGAACCCGAAGGAACACAACCTCTGGTGACCCCGAAGGACCACAATAACTGGTGAACCCGAAGGAACACAACCTCTGGTGACCCCGAAGGACCACAATAACTGGTGAACCCGAAGGAACACAACCTCTGGTGACCCCGAAGGACCACAATAACTGGTGAACCCGAAGGAACACAACCTCTGGTGAACATCCAACCGACGTAGGGGAGTTACCACTACCCATCTTATAGGTCAATTAAAATCTCACTCCTTTCATTCCATAAATTCATACATTAACAGTACTGTTCATAAATATCTCATATTATAAGCACTTGCATCATCACTCACATACATCCACTAAGCATGGGAAATCTCATACAAGCATACTATGTCACCTGGGGCTTGGAAATTCTACTCATGACAATTAAACACATGGTGGGTAGGTGGTTCAGGTAGTAAGACCACTTACCTGAAGATTAATCCAACAGATTAAAACACGCGGCAGTTCTTGTAAAATTCCTGGACAATAGCGAACAGAATTTCCCAACTTAAGTCAGTCCATAAGTTTAGTCCCACCATCATTTAATTCCAAATAAATTTTTAAACTTGTCCTTACCCAAGCGTGGCTTAACTCGCAGTTGTCTCCAATCCTTTCTACCCAACGCAACTTCCGGTCACCTAAGAGAATTTTAACCACATAAGTCCATATCACAAATGGTTTACCAACTTATGCCGCAAATTAACCTTGGGTCCGAGTTACTCACCCAAACGTTACCGGTTCGGTGTCGAGCAGTCGGGCGAGCGTTTAACTGAAGCGGCGGCGGAAGAGAACCGGCGGCGCGCGGAAGAGAACCGGCGGCGGAAGAGAACCGGCGGCGGCCGCGGCTGACGCTGGGAGGCGGCGGCGCTGCTGCTGCGGACGTGTGAGAGAGAAGACCGACGGCGGCGCTGGTTCGGTGACGCGAGGGAGAGAGCGGCGGCGGCGGCGCTGGTTCGGTCGACGAGAGGCACGAGCGACCGCGTTCGGCGGTTGACAGCGTCCGGCGGTTGACAGCGTGCGGCAGAGGTCGTCGTCCGGAGTGGAGGCCACGGCGGCGCTGGCGTGCGTGAAGAAGAAGAAGAAGAAAAACGAGGGGGAGGGGGCGGCGGCGCGAGGGAGAGAGAGAGAGAGAAAAGAAATTCCTTTTTCTTTTTTTTTTTTTTTTGAATTGGCACGCAAATCGAGGGTGTAAATAAACAAAACCCTAATTCCTTATTCCTTCCACTTTTCCCTTTTTCCTTTTCCACCAAATAAAATCAAATCAAATAAAATCCAATAAAATCTTCTACAACTAAGATTTAAATTCAAAAATTTAATCACTTATTTTACTTGTCCCCAGATAAAATTATCCTTTTCTAAATCCCCAAAATTCTCTTAAATTTCAAATTTTGAAATTTCCATCTTGGCTTAAATAAATGCGTAAATAAACAATCATATTTTTCCCTTCTCATACATGATAAACAATCATATTTATTTAATAGAGTTGGGGTTGTTACATTCTTCCCCCCTTACGAAACTTTCGTCCCGAAAGTTTTTACTCTTGGAACAACTCTGGATGCTTTGCCCTCATCTCATCCTCTCGTTCCCACGTTGCCTCCTCACGCAGGTGGTTCTGCCAAAGGACTTTCACCAGTGCTATCTCCCGGTTGCGCAGAACCTTCACTTCTCTTGCAAGAATTTGCACTGGCCTTTCCTCATAACTTAAATCTTTGCTCAGCTGTAAGGGCTCAAAGTCGATCACGTGGGATGGATCCGTCATATACTTTCGAAGCATAGAGACATGGAACACGTTATGAACTGCGGAGAGCGACGGTGGCAAGGCTAAACGATAGGCCACGGGACCAACTCGCTCCAATATCTCAAATGGTCCAATGAACCGAGGGCTTAACTTCCCCTTTTTCCCGAACCTCAAGACACCTTTCATAGGTGCCACTTTCAAGAATACCTTCTCTCCTACCTCAAATTCCAGGTCTCGCCGCCTTACATCGGCGTAACTCTTCTGTCTACTCTGAGCTGTCTGCATCCTTGCCCTGATCCTTCGTATAGCCTCGTTAGTGAATTGCACTAACTCTGGTCCTAACAGTCTTCGCTCCCCTATTTCATCCCAGCAAACTGGAGATCTGCAACTCTTACCATATAAGGCTTCGAATGGCGCCATGCCAATGGTAGCTTGATAACTGTTATTGTAGGCAAACTCCATCAGGTGTAAGTGGGAGTCCCAACTACCAGGAAAGTCTAGGGCGCAGGCACGTAGCATGTCCTCTAGTACCTGGTTTAAGCGCTCCGTTTGTCCATCTGTTTGGGGGTGAAAAGCCGTACTAAAGTCCAATCGAGTGCCCAAAGCAGTCTGGAGACTCTTCCAAAAGTTAGATGTGAAACGAGGGTCTCTGTCAGACACTATAGAAACTGGCACTCCGTGCAGCCTTACTACTTCCCTTACATAAATCTGCGCCCACTTACTTACTGAAAAGGTGGACTTTCCCGGAATAAAATGTGCTGACTTGGTGAGCCTATCCACGATGACCCATATCATCGTGTGACCTTTCGCTGTTTTAGGCAACCCTACAATGAAGTCCATAGATACATTCTCCCACTTCCACTCGGGTACCGACAGGGGTTGCAGCAGCCCTGCCTGCTTCTGCCTCGGAGCTTTCACCTGCTGGCAAACAAAACACTTACTAACAAATTCAGCCACTTCCCTCTTCATATTGGGCCACCAGTAATGACGTTTCAAGTCCTGATACATCTTGGTACTGCCCGGATGTATCGCAAATGGGGAGTTATGAGCCTCCGACAACAGCTCGTCTTTAACACTGCCTGCCGGAACACACAAGCGTCCGTGGTAGGTAAGGCCACTATCCGAGGACACTGACAACTCACTGATCTGCCCTGACTCCATTTGGCGAAGTTTTTCCTCAAGGTACGGATCCTTCTGCTGGGCATTTATGATCCTTTGCCTCAGAGTGGGACATACTGATAGTTGAGCTAACTGGGAAGTGACTTCTCCTATTGCCACTGCGATACCTGCTCGCTCAAGATCCTTGCACAATGGAACCTGGTCTGTAATCAGAGCTGCTGAATGAACTGCCTTCCTGCTTAAGGCATCTGCCACCACATTTGCCTTCCCGGGATGGTACAGGATTTCCACATCATAATCCTTTACTAACTCCAACCATCTGCGCTGTCTCATGTTCAACTCCTTCTGAGTGAAGAAGTACTTCAAGCTCTTATGGTCTGTGAAAATCTGGATCCTTTCCCCATACAGGTAGTGCCTCCATATCTTCAGAGCGAAAACAACTGCTGCCAACTCTAAATCGTGAGTCGGGTAATTCTGCTCGTGACTTTTTAACTGCCGAGATGCATAAGCGACCACCTTGCCGTGCTGCATCAACACACAACCCAGTCCCTTTTTGGAAGCATCACTGTACACAACAAAACTCCCTGATCCATCCGGAACGGTAAGTACTGGTGCAGACACTAACCTCTTCTTGAGATCTTGGAAGCTCTCTTCACAGGCCTTACTCCAAACAAAAGAATTGCCCTTCCTGGTCAACTGAGTCAACGGCACGGCTATACGAGAGAAATCTTTCACAAACCGACGGTAGTAGCCCGCTAAACCCAGAAAACTGCGTACTTCACTAGCTGTCGTAGGGCGGGGCCAGCTCGTAACCGCCTCTATCTTGGCAGGATCTACTGAGACACCATCCTTGGACACCACATGCCCTAAAAAGGATACCTGCTTCAACCAGAATTCGCACTTTGAAAACTTGGCATACAACTTATGTACCCTTAAGGTCTCGAGAACCTTTCGCAGATGCTCCTCGTGCTCTTCCTCCGTCCTCGAATATATCAGAATATCATCGATGAATACGATGACGAAAGTGTCAAGAAAGTCCTTGAACACCCGGTTCATTAGATCCATGAATACTGCAGGGGCATTTGTCAGACCAAAGGACATAACGATGAATTCATAGTGTCCATAACGGGAACGAAAAGCGGTCTTAGGAACGTCGCTGTCCTTTATTCTCAACTGATGATATCCTGACCGAAGGTCAATCTTTGAGAAAACTGTGGCTCCCTGCAACTGGTCGAATAGATCGTCAATTCTGGGGAGAGGGTATTTATTTTTGATAGTCACCTTGTTCAGCTCTCTGTAGTCGATGCAAAGGCGTAGCGAACCATCCTTCTTCTTCACGAATAACACTGGTGCCCCCCAAGGCGACACACTCGGCCGAATAAAGCCCTTGTCAAGCAACTCTTGCAGCTGCACCTTCAGCTCTCTCAGCTCTGCTGGAGCCATACGATAAGGAGCCTTGGATATGGGAACCGTACCGGGCTCCACCTCTATGGCGAAATCAATCTCCCTAACTGGTGGTAAACCTGGGAGGTCCTCTGGAAAAACGTCCGGATAGTCTCGCACCACAGGTTCTGAAGTCAGGGTAGCCTCATCTTCTCTTACGTCTACCACACTGGCCAGAATACTCCAGGTACCCTGGTTAAGTAGTCTGCGGACCTTTAGAGCCGAAATGACCTTGGGTAGGACCACCGTCCCTGCTCCCTTAAATTTGAAGTTAGGCCCTGACGGAGGCGTGAAAATCACTTCTTTTCTCGCACAGTCTATACTGGCATGGTTAGCAGCCAACCAGTCCATGCCTAAAATAACGTCGAAGTCCCGCATGGCCAAGACAATTAGGGTAACCTCTAACTCTCGATTTGCTATTTCCACCCGACAGGCTTTTATCTTCTCTTTTGCCAACAAGATCTCCCCCGATGGGGTAGAGACCGATAATACAAAAGGCAGGGGTTCTAACTCTAGCACAGCATGCTCAACGAACACGGCAGAAATAAACGAGTGTGACGAGCCTGAGTCAAACAACACTAGGGCATGATACCCCAAAATAGGAAGCATACCTGTTACCACCGTGCCTGCCTTGTCAGCCTCCTGCCGAGTCGTGGCATAGGCCCGACCATGCTGTTGCTGCATTCTGCCAGAGTCCCCCCGGGAGGTGCTTGCATACTGCCCCTTACCATCTGCTGCTCCCTTTCTTGGACACCTACTAGACACGTGCCCCTCCTGGCCACACCGAAAACAAACTCCGGATCCTGCTAAACATCTCCCCCAGTGACTTTTTCCACAGGAACCACACACTGGCTTTTCTCTCTCCACTAAGCCTGAGGCCGAAGGCTGCTGTCTAAAGTGCTGTATGGGCCTGTCTGCCCGGTTCTTTGGAGGAAATTCTGGGGCTTTCTGCTCAAACTTCCTTTTCTGGCCTGAGGAGGGTCCTGAGGACACCGCTTTGATGTATTCTTCTCCGGCACGGGAATCAATCCTCACTGCTGCCCGAAACGCTGCTGCATAACTGCTGGGTTCCAGGGCGTCCACGAGACCCCTTAACCCATCCTTCAGACCTTGGACAAAGCATTCCGTCTTGTCTTCCTCAGTAGCCACCATCTTGGGGGCGAAACGGGACAGCTTGGTAAACTCCTGCTCATACTCCTCAACGGACATGACTCCTTGCTTCAGCCTCATGAACTCTAACCGCTTATTGTACCTTGTATTGGTGGAGAAGTATTTCTCATAGAATCTCTCCTTGAACTGAGCCCAAGTAACCGATCCTCCTGTGGTAACCACGGACCTTTCTGCCGACTGCCACCAGATCTCGGCGTCATCGGTCAAGACAAATACCGCACACTGAAGTTTCTGGTCCTCTGGGCACTTCATATATCGAAAGATGGTCTCAATGGACGATAGCCACATCTCCGCCTTGGTAGGGTCCTTCAATGACCCGTCAAAAGTGCGCGGATTGTACTTCCTGAAGTCCCGCAAATGTTTTGCTTCTGGAGATAAATCCTGGTAAGGCTGATGCTGGGCCGGCGCTTGAGGGGGCGGAATTGGCTGCTCCGGTGCCTGAGGTACGGGGGGTTGTTGAGCTAACTGCTCTGCCACAGCGGCGCGAGTAAATTCCTGGATCTTGCTCAACAAGGTGGCGGTAACAGTCTCCCCTATCTGAGCTGCTACTGCAGTGAAATCGGTTTGGGCCACTGGCGGAACTTGTGCCTGGGGCGGCTCGGGCACGTTACGAGGCCGTCCTCTAGCCCTGGTCCCCTGCTCCTCCTGCCCAACGGGATCCTGCTGCGGTGGAGGTCCTTGTGGTACAGGGGCATCTTGCTCCATAGGGTCCTGGACTTGGGGGTTTGGCATACCCCTTGCCCTACCTCTCCTGCCTCTACCTCTTCCCCTACCTCCACGATCCATTCCTGATTTACGGACAATTAAACACCATCAATCTCCTTGCTAACGGTATCACTTCAAGGTATCCAAACACGGTCAAATTGGCACATCATAGGCATAACATTCTAAAGACATGTATTAGAAGAACACGTACCTGGCGATGACCAAGGACCTCCTGATGATCATGGGAACCCCTCGACTTACTTAGTAAGTCAGTCTACAGAACCCAAAACTCTGGGCTCTGATACCAACTGTAACGACCCGACTAATACCTCCTAATCAGACCATTACTCAAAGTATGCAAATTTCAAGAAAAGACACGATGCTGAGTGGTAAGAAAGAAACATTTCTACTTATGGAAATTTCTTTGTTTATTTAACCAATAAAATCAATAATATTTCAAAGACAAGAATCCAAATACAAAATAGAAGGGGCAAGCCTCAAAACAAAGTTTGACAACTGGACAGAACAAAACTTTTTTAAAAAAAAACATGCAGTACTAAGCGGAAGCTACACCGGGTCCCGTGATGTCATCAAGGATTCCTCTTGTCATTCGCCAGCATGTTCTTCCCCTTACCTGAAAAAAATATAAGATGAAAGGATGAGTAATTTTATTACTCAGTAAGTGACCCCACTACCGGAGCCGAGCTAGGCACTCAAGTCCTTTAAGTGCAACAACAATAAGACATGCATTTCAAACATACTTTTATAGGGAAACTGGTTATACTCGCCCTACCGTTGGATTTGGATGTTCACTAACCTCTGGAGCCCCGAAGGAACTCTTACCTCTGGTGATCCCGAAGGAACACAAAACCTCTGGTGAACCCGAAGGAACACAACCTCTGGTGACCCCGAAGGACCACAATAACTGGTGAACCCGAAGGAACACAACCTCTGGTGACCCCGAAGGACCACAATAACTGGTGAACCCGAAGGAACACAACCTCTGGTGACCCCGAAGGACCACAATAACTGGTGAACCCGAAGGAACACAACCTCTGGTGAACATCCAACCGACGTAGGGGAGTTACCACTACCCATCTTATAGGTCAATTAAAATCTCACTCCTTTCATTCCATAAATTCATACATTAACAGTACTGTTCATAAATATCTCATATTATAAGCACTTGCATCATCACTCACATACATCCACTAAGCATGGGAAATCTCATACAAGCATACTATGTCACCTGGGGCTTGGAAATTCTACTCATGACAATTAAACACATGGTGGGTAGGTGGTTCAGGTAGTAAGACCACTTACCTGAAGATTAATCCAACAGATTAAAACACGCGGCAGTTCTTGTAAAATTCCTGGACAATAGCGAACAGAATTTCCCAACTTAAGTCAGTCCATAAGTTTAGTCCCACCATCATTTAATTCCAAATAAATTTTTAAACTTGTCCTTACCCAAGCGTGGCTTAACTCGCAGTTGTCTCCAATCCTTTCTACCCAACGCAACTTCCGGTCACCTAAGAGAATTTTAACCACATAAGTCCATATCACAAATGGTTTACCAACTTATGCCGCAAATTAACCTTGGGTCCGAGTTACTCACCCAAACGTTACCGGTTCGGTGTCGAGCAGTCGGGCGAGCGTTTAACTGAAGCGGCGGCGGAAGAGAACCGGCGGCGCGCGGAAGAGAACCGGCGGCGGAAGAGAACCGGCGGCGGCCGCGGCTGACGCTGGGAGGCGGCGGCGCTGCTGCTGCGGACGTGTGAGAGAGAAGACCGACGGCGGCGCTGGTTCGGTGACGCGAGGGAGAGAGCGGCGGCGGCGGCGCTGGTTCGGTCGACGAGAGGCACGAGCGACCGCGTTCGGCGGTTGACAGCGTCCGGCGGTTGACAGCGTGCGGCAGAGGTCGTCGTCCGGAGTGGAGGCCACGGCGGCGCTGGCGTGCGTGAAGAAGAAGAAGAAGAAAAACGAGGGGGAGGGGGCGGCGGCGCGAGGGAGAGAGAGAGAGAGAAAAGAAATTCCTTTTTCTTTTTTTTTTTTTTTTGAATTGGCACGCAAATCGAGGGTGTAAATAAACAAAACCCTAATTCCTTATTCCTTCCACTTTTCCCTTTTTCCTTTTCCACCAAATAAAATCAAATCAAATAAAATCCAATAAAATCTTCTACAACTAAGATTTAAATTCAAAAATTTAATCACTTATTTTACTTGTCCCCAGATAAAATTATCCTTTTCTAAATCCCCAAAATTCTCTTAAATTTCAAATTTTGAAATTTCCATCTTGGCTTAAATAAATGCGTAAATAAACAATCATATTTTTCCCTTCTCATACATGATAAACAATCATATTTATTTAATAGAGTTGGGGTTGTTACACTTTGAGTTTTTATTATATTTATTATTGATAATTAATAATTAATCAATTATGTACTCTATTGATAACTAATAATTAATTATTTATATACTATTTATAATTAATTTTTAATGACATCTTTAGTAAAGAAGTAAATTAGTAAATTAAGAAAGGGACAAAAGTGTCCAAAAAGAATTTTCCGAGATTCTCACCTTTTAATATATAATAGATTATTAGGTTTTTCAATTTTAAAAATTGTTGGGTTTAGAGTTACAATCTAACCAAATATTTTGACGATAACAAATTCAAGTTATTGTACTAAAGATTTTTTTAGTATTTTAAAGTGTTTTCATGTAGAACTCGAGAAGATGATTCCAATGCATGTTGAATGGTTAAATTCTGTGTTGAAATGAAAAATATACGAGTAAAACAAGATTGGGAGTAAAATTTAATGTGGTCAATGGCATGGTGAACATACACTAACTGTAAGATGACATGTGGCTGGTTGTTGAGTAGAGGTAAAAAGGAAAAAAAAAATAATAATAAATAAATAAATAAAAAATAAGGGAAAAACATGTGGCATCCCAAGAGTTGGGATCTTCCTCCATTTTGTCTCTCCGTTTAATCTTAACCATCCATTCTTTTTACCATAAATCTAAATATTGATGTTAAATCTTTCAAATTTTATAACCAATCAATCTTAATCCTCCTAGTTACCTTCTTCAAAAAAGAGAGAAAATTTTCCAGCAACTAATTCTCTCATTTGTTCATCCTCCAAGTGTTTAAATCTTTCTCTCATTCTCTTCAATTTTTACTAGTATATTCTATGAAATAAAATTATTAGGAATGTCATAGAGCTAAATTTGTGAATTTTACCTACTTAGAGGTGATTTTTAAAATTTTGGTTTTTCATTGGGTTTTGTCTTAAGGTGTGGGCGTACATTAGTTTGTGAGGGAAAAAATTGGTTAGATCCTGAACCAGTGAAAAAGAGATAGTTGTTGTAGGTTTTGTTCTCACTCTCCAGAGAATTTTTTAGTAATTTAAAATTTTAGCTATTTTTAGATTGCATGATAGATTTGATTTATTGTGTTACATCATTCGAATTTACCTATTAACTTGAATTATTTGTTTGTGTTAATTTCTTAAATCAAAGTTCCACTAAGCCAACAAATTTCTTATAAATGATAAAAATAGGATAATAAATAAATCATTTTGTCATATGGTCATTTTTCAATCTTTGCCCTAGTTTTGTTTTTCTTTTAATTAATTAATTTAAACTCTATCTTTTATACATTGGTTCATTTAAAAAGAAAACAAAATTAAATTCTTTTTAGTGAAAAATCTAAAATGTATAATGAGAAGTGTGTCTTTAACATATGGAAAATTGTAGATATGACAAAATTCTTAAATTTGAATTTTCGTTTATTCTATATTACAATTTTGTCCTAAGTCTTTTGGTATACCAGTCAACTAATATACCACATTTAAAGTATATCAGTTGTGTATTTTTTCCATTGATTTGTATATTTTTTGTATTTTTTGTTTGCAGTGTTATGAGTTATTACTCATTTTAATTTTTGTATTTTCTACATTTTTTTATCTTTTTGTAGTTTTTTTTTACATTTTTAAATGAGTTTGTTTCTTTCATTTTTAAGTACAAATGTACAATAAGCCGAGAAGATTCAACCTAAAACTCACTAACACTCAGTTTAGTACTAGTATACTCACATTGACAATTTGGTTGTGTTTGGAATAACTAGAAAAAAAGTATTTTTCAAAAAGATTATTTTTATGATTCTTTTAAACACTTAAATAACTAATCATTTTCAACTGTATATCAATACTATATCAAGTGTATCAAATGTATCAAGTGTCTATCAATAGTGTATTAAGTGTGTATCAAGTGTCTATCAATGGTGTAGTAAATGTGTACAAGCAGTGTGTACCAGACATATACTAGTAGTGTATCAAATGTATCAAGGATACATGTGTATCAAGTGTATCAAATGTATATTAGTAGTGTATCAGAGGTGTCAAGTGTATTAGGTGTATCACGTGAGTTTAGCTTTTTTTGCTATTTTTATAAAAATAATAAGTATTGACTATGAGCTTAATTTTTTAAATTTATTTTGTCAAATCTGCAAGAAGCCCTTTTTTTTATAACAAAACCTTGTTTTATGTATAAATACGATGATATATGACGTCAAATGACACTTTCTAGATTGAAATAAAGATATCATTCACTCATTAAGTTGTTTTGGTCACAGAAGCTTTTAAGTTCTTTAGATAATGAAGCGATGTAGCCTTTAAATTTTTTTATTTAATATTTTTAATAAGTTTTTGAATTCAAAAAGTATATATTATGTTAATGAGTATTTAATTTTGTATTTATTAAGTTTTTAAATTTTAAAATTATTAAATAGGGCTCAAAACTTTTAATTTCGTGTCTTAATAGAATCCTAACATGTTTAACATTTTTAAAATTAGTTGATCTATTATTACACATAAAATTGAATTTATTTGATAGAATATTATACTTTCAATTTCGTGTTTAATAGGTCATTGAGTTTTCAATTTTGTAGCTACTAAGGCTTTTTAAAGTTGAAAATTATCTAATAAGTCTTCAAAATTTCAAATTTGTGGGTCGTAGGACGTCGATGTATTTAACATTCTTGAAATTAACAAATGTATTAGACAAAAATTTGAATTTTATATCTAATAAAACATTTTAATCTCAATTTTGTACCAAATAGATTCATGAATTTTTAATATTGTTGAATATGTCAAAGATTTATTAGAAAAAAAAAAAAGGATTATTGGACACACGAAACCAATAGAGATTTATTAAATACCTTTTAAATCTTATAAAAACAAATTTGAAACTTCAAGAATCTATTCGACATTTTTTAAAATCAAAGAGCTATTTACAAACTAAAAGGTTTAGAGACTAAATTTGTAATTAAAATAAAATTACATAATTAATTTAACGTTAATAGTTAATTAATTTAATCATAATTTGATCATCAATTACTAGTTGAAATTACTAGTTGAAATGTGGGTAAGGTAAAAAGAAACAAACAATAAGAATATGATCGAAAATGTCCAATACTTCAAGAAATTAAATTAAAAATTTTCAAAATTTGAAACATTAATATTGTTTTAAATAATATATATGTACATAAGACAAATATTCGATAAGTTGTGAGTTGTGACAACTCAATCATGAGAAGTATTTTCATGCCACGTGGCCACACATGACGATCTTGATGTATGAGTTCACGTGATCCTTAACTTCACTTATAAAATTGCTCCACTCCAACTTCAAGTCCACACTCATCCTCTTTTCCATTTTCTTTATTTTTCTTTTAAATCTTTTGGAAAAAGAATAATAATATACTTAGAAAAAAAAAATCAATTTTTACCTGTAAACTTTTCATAACATTAGACGGTTAATAAAACTTGTACTATCAATTTTGAAATTAGAAGTTCAATTTCTTCGCTTCATATATTGTAAAAAAAGAAAACAAACAAAATTGGTAAATGTTGTCATTTTTACACTAATTCATTCATTAATCTATACTATATATAAAATGAACCATGAGGGAGAGTCTTTGAATACTCTTTTGTCCTTACCTTTTTAGTAAATTCTTATGTTGCCCTCAACTAACTAGGTATGACTTTTCGAGTGTAAGTGTCCTTTCGACAATGAATGTACTGACTTAACATGTTTTTCTTTGTTGACAGGATGCAACTCTTCAAACATATGTGTTTGTTGGGTTGAATAGCGGTAATTAATGTTAATGAGATGTGGCTGTTTGGATGGACGTGGTTACACATATCAAATTGGTGCATTCTTTTGCATATGTTGTTTTTTTATATATATAAAAAGAACAAGTGACAAACAATTACAGTGACATTGAAGCTATATCCACCTCAGCCAAAAGACAAAGCCAATTAAGGAAAGCATCCCACCAACAATGAGTCTTTGCTCCATCTGCAACCCAATTAGCCACCAAATTCTGAGATTGTCGAATGTGATGAAACTAAATATCTTGTTGCGTTCTCATGAACACTATTTCCTCCACCACAGATTTCACTGGTGTTAACAACTTTTTCCTTATATATCAATAATTGCACCTTAGTCAGATTATTCGTCTCCACCATAAATGACAACTATACTATCGAGCTCATTACTTGTAAACTGACAACAATCGCCCAAACCTCCACAAACAAGACATTAAACAAATCTCGAACAACCTACCCAGTCATTGCAATGAGCACACCCGTACGATCTCGTAGCACCCAACCCATATTGCACTTACATTCCTTCCATCCCAAGAAGCTAGCATCATAAGACAAAGCCAACCATTGGTTAGGGAGACAAACACACACCTCGTTTGCCATTATGCGCAAACTCTAATGTCACCAATTCTCGTTGATCCACATTCACACTTTCTGTGCTGCAACAATCCAAGAGGCGCCTCTAAATTGAATCAATCAAGATTACCATTGAACCATCATTTGTTGGGATATTTGTGACCTAAAGCCTCGTAATTGATTAGTTAATTAATTTAATAATTAAATATGCAATACTAAATTCCATTAACCGTAAAAATTCAATGTTATTATATGTAGTCCTGAACAGTATGTAATTGACATACAAGGTGGATCATGTTCAAGAAATAACTTAAATGTCTATAGTATATGGATAAAGTTGAGTGCTTTATCCTGGTGACACTATGGATACGACTCACTTTGTAATAGTTACAAATGGTTTGACCCAAATAGTTCATGTGGAGATATGTGAGTGGGGGGTATCCTATACAAAGAGTTTGTATAAGACCGGACCGAAAAATATTTAATCTCTCTTTGTAAATCCATTAATTTATGAGATTAATATTTCATAGGATGATCATGTGTGACTTAATTTTAATCCTAAGTGATTTATGAATTCATGTTTGTGAGGTCAGTCTTTTGATTTGCATGGGTGAGAGTGGCCCAACTTGTTAACTCAATAAGCCTACAATTTTTGGGACTTGACTAAACGGGGAGCTGAAAAAATAACTTCATGATATGGAATTCACTCCTTCCTATATAGGGTAAGAAGATGAGTAGTTCCCTTAAGTGTTGATTGCAAGTCTTGAACAAGGGGATCTCACCCTCTCACTAGCCGGAGAGGGACTCAGTTTGTGGTTGGACCATAAACAAATTGTTCATTAGAGGAATCAATGGGACTTAGGGAAAAGATGTAATTACAGGGGTGAAACAAACATTTTGACCTAGCTGTAGTTATGAACAACTCATGAATGATCGACTTGCTTATACTTATTATATCCATGGATACAACTTATCCTACAATGCATAAGAGTTCAACTATGGGTCTATAGTGGTTTGCTCTATAGTTAATTAATGAAGATTAATTTAATTAAAGAGTTAGCTAATTAATCTTGAATCATTGGAGCTTATAATCTATAGGTTCATAAGGTTCTCTTGCTAGCTCACCACGGACCAATAAGAATCAATTATGATTGAAAGAAAATTGAAGTGTTCAAATTTTGAGGGAAAATATTAATTTTATTGGATAGGATTAATATATAGAGAATTTATTATAAAGTTTATTTGAATGAGATTCAAATAAAAACTATATAATATGAAGAATTAATTTATTTGAATATGATTCAAATAATTAAATTATTTGGATGGGATCCATATAATTACATTATTTAATTTGAATATGATTCCAATTAAAAGATCCTGTTGGAGATAAATATTTAAATATAATTTAAATATTTTAAAACATTTAATATGAGATATTATTTGGATATATATTTATTAACATATAAGATCTTATTAAATAGTTAATTGAAAATCTTCTATAGAAGAGTTATCCCAATATGATTAAGAATAACCCATAGAGTTCTATAAATAGGGTTCTTAGGAGCCCTCATAGAACACACTCTCTAAAAAAACAATCTTTACAATTACTTTAAAACTCTTCCTCTAGAAATTCTCCCAATTTTCTTAGTAAAGTTCTAAGAAAATTCTTCTTCCCATCCCCTCTATTCTTTCAATAAACAGTTCCCACAAGTCGGATCCTTACCAGAGTCATAGCAAAGAAGATCTCGTGGAATAAGAAGAACCCAAGAAGGAGATAGTAAGATTCAATAGGAGATTTCATTGTAATCACGTATCAACAACAATATGATTTTTAACTTTTTCTTGATTATTTGCATTTTTAACTTGTTCAAGAAATCAAATAACACGATCACACGCTTCTATCGAGATTCAATTCCCTCTATCATCCCCATAGAAAATTAATGGCATTTATAGTGACACAGAATAGCCTAACTTACAGATCACCAAGGTTTCCCCTAGATGTGAGACTCTCTCTCAACAACACTTAGGCTCCCCCTAAGTAAGCTAATATTAGTGTTGAACACTTCAGCTTCCAACAGTATAAGAGACTCCCTTTCTTGTTGGGATTTATGCCTTAAAGCCTCGTAGTTAATTAGTTATTTGATATAATAGTTGATTATTTTAAATATGCAATAATAAGTTATCTATTATGGGAAAATCCAAGGTTATTTCGTGAGACTTTAACAGTATGTAGAGGACATATAAGTGGATCATGTTCAATATAACCTAAAAGGTCTACAGTATATGGATAGGGTTGAGTACCTTATCCTGGTAACACTATGGATACGACCCACTTTGTAAATGTTATAAATATTGTAAGTGTTGCAGACAGTTTGATCCAAATCGTTCATGTAATGACATGTAAGTGGAGGTATCCTATACAGTGAGTCTGTATAAGACCAGTCCACGATATATGATCTCTTTATGCAACACCATTAATTAAAGAGATTTATATTACAAACGATAACCATATAACTCGATCTCAATCCTAAGTAAGTTATGAACTCCTGCTCATGAGAGTCGTTTTTTGATTTGTATGGGTGAGAGTGGCCTTAATTGCCAACTCATTAGGCTTACAATTTTGGGAATGATACTGAGTGAAGAGCTGAAAACATAACTTTACAAGTTGGAATTCACTCCGTCCTGATTTTAGGGAAAGTAGATAGGTTGTTCTCTTAACTGCTGACTTTGGGACTTAACAATGAGGCCTCACCCTCTCACTTGCTCGAGAGAGACTTTGTTTATGGTTGGACCATAAACAGCATTGTTCATTAGAGGATCAATGGTACTTAAGGTGCACGAGGAAATTATAGGGGTTACAACAATAATTTGACCCAATTGTAATTACAAACAACCTGTGAAGGATTGACTTACAAAATATGGTTAATCAATGGACACATAAATATACCACAATTCATAAGAGTGCAGCTATGGGTCTTTAGTGGCATGCTCCATAGTTAATGAAGGTTGATTAATATAATTAAAGAGTTTAATTAATTAATTATGTATCGTTGGAGCTTATAACTTTAGGTTTGTTAGGTCTCTTTGCTAGCTCAAAACAAATTAAACAAAGATATATGATATGATTGATAAAGAATAATGTATGTTGATACATTATAGTACATAGTTAATTATAAATATGATTTACAATTAAAACTATATAATATGAGAGAACAATACATTTGAATAAAGTTGGAATATTAAATTAATATGTATTTGATTTGTTTTAAAACTATAAGTTAAAATTAATGTAAGATTCACATTAAAACTATAGGTTAAGGGAGAAAATGTATATTAGAATGTGATTCATATACATTAAATTAAATATATGATTAATTGAATTATATTTAATTAATTAATAAGTTAATTAATTAAATTAAACTTAATTTAATTGTTATTTAATAAATTAATAAATAAAATTAGATTTAGGAAAATTATTATGAATAGAAAAAATATCAAACTATTTACAAAAATAGCAAAATTTTACTTTTTATCTGTGATAGACCGCGATAAACACAGATAGACATCTATCCCTGTGTCTACACTTGTCTATCTTGGAAAAGTGATAGATGTCTATCTGGGTCTATCGCACTCTATCACAGATAAAAAGTACAATTTTGCTATATTTGCAATTATTTTTAACAGTTTTTATATTTTTGAAAACATCACTTAGATTTCATTAATATTTAATTAATAAATTAGTTTATTTATTTAAGTAATTAGATATATTTATTTATTAAAAATAACTCCCCTGTAATGTAGCTGAGTGGGAGGGGAGTTACAAACTCCTCTCACGTTACATGTTATGAGATCACAGAGGAAGAGGCAGTTCTTCAGGAGACCAAAGAAACTCTGCCAAAAGGAAAAATTCTCTCTCTCACTCACACTCCCAAAAAGTAAATTCTCTCTGTCTTTTCCCTTCCTTCTTCAACCGGCTCCCACAATCCATTCTTGTTCCAAGAGGATAGCACAGAAGATCATTAGTAGTATCTTCATGAGGAAAATAGTTTTGCAGTATAAGTTTCTACTAAGCAAAAGAGCAAGAATCGAAGAGAGTGACTTAAAGGTAATACACTTTTCTCCTTACTGCAAACAGAATGCTTAATTTTTTTTTTTTATTAATTCTGCAAATTTTTTCCTCCCAATTCAAAAACAAAAGTGATCACATGCTTCAGATCCCTTCATCTTTAACGATATTATCTTCCTTTCTCTTAGTGAACTCCCTTTACTGATGTAACTCAGGCACACCCTAAGTTAGAATACTTCTTCTCAAGTAACAAAATCTTAAGCACCCTCTAAGTTCGAGAATCCCTTCTCAAGAGTGACGTCTTAGGCTCCCCTTAAGACTGAAGTTATTTTCTTGTTCTTGTACGATTCAACAAGGATTTAGCACAACGGATTACAATGAGCAAATAAACGAATAATCGATGTTGCAAAGTTGACCACACAAAACACATCACACAAAAAAAATTCGGATCGACAACCCTAAAAGAAACACAACTTCCTCTTTTATATTAACAATGGAGAATAAGGAAAGATATCCATATTCAGAATCTGCAACGTTTAAACAAGGAAAATATCCAGGAGAATAAATCTGCAAAAATTTTAAATAAGGAAAGAAAATATACTACAGGATAAAATCTTTTGTGACATCTTCCGAGACAACAATAGTGACAACCACAAGACCACCACAAGTAGCCTTAAATAAATATAATGTCAATCAATAAAACTCTAACAAGAGACGTTGCGAATATGGTTAAGAAAGACTTAATTAAAAGAATTACAAGTTACTATCTATATTCACAATGTGTATCACCTTTTATGCATTCAACCATATAAATTTGAATGTTAAGTGTGTTGGGACTGGTGTCCTAAATCTCTTAGGTCTTGTAGTTTTGTAAAGTGTATATACATTTTATTTATTGAATAAATTAAGAAGTTATTTTATCTATTTTATGCATTAACTCAATCCAATAAACTAAGATTCCATGGTTATTTTATGTAAACTTAAACATGCATGTGGTTGGCATACAAGGTTGGATTATGTTTAAGTAATAACTAAAAAGGTTTGTAGTAATAAGATTGAGTGTCTTATTCTGGTAACACTACGGATACGACCCACTTTGTAATTGTTACAAGGAGTTATCAAATGTTACAAGTGATTTGATCCTATTCGTTCATGTGGAGACATGTGAGTGGGGGTATCCTATGTAAAGAGTTTGTATAAGACCGGACCGTGAAATGTTCAATTTCTCTTTGTAACGCCGTTAATTCTAGAAATTAACATTTCATAGGATAACTATAGGTAACTCAACCTGAATCCTGAGAAGTTATGAACTTTTATCTATGAGGGCAATCCTTTGATCTGTATGAGTGAGAGTGGCCAAAACGCCAACTCAATAAGCCTACCTTTTTGTGGATTTGTCTGATTAGGGAGCTCGGAACATATCTTCGCAAGATGAAATTCACTCCTTCCTGTGTTGAGAGTAAGTAGATAATTTACTCCCTTAAGCGCTGATTCTAGGTCTTGAACAATGAGAACTCACCCCCTCAATGGCCCGAGAGGGTTAGTTTATAGTTGGACTATAAACAATTTGTTCATTAAAGGGATCAATGGTACTTAATGAGTTAACTATAACTACAGGGGTAAAACGGTAATTTGACCAAACTGTAGTTATGAGTAATTTGTGAAGGGTCGACTTACTGTTGATTAGTAAATTCCGTGGACACAGAAATATATCTATAGTGCAAAAAGTGCAACTGTAAGTCTTTAGTGGAGTGACCTACAGTTAATGAATATTGATTAATCTAATTAAAGAGTTTAATTGATTAGTCTTATATCATTGAAGCTTCTAACTATAGGTCCATAAGGTCCCCTTGCTAGCTCATAAAGGATTAGTATAAGAATCAAACATTTTTGTTTAATTTGAAATGTTCAAATTAACAAGGGAATTAATTGTATGTGATGCAATTAATACAATGTATATAGATATATACCTTTTAATATAAAGTTTATTTTGAATGAAATTCAAAATTTATACTTTATATTATAAGAGATGAATATTTAAATGAGTTTTTAAATATTAATTATATGAATGAGATTCATATAAAAACTATAGGTTAAAATTAATATGATTTAGATTCATATTAAAACTATAGGTTATGTAAAAGAAGTTTGTTTGAGTCAGTTTGAATATGATTCAAATTAAATTAAATATGTGATATTTAATTTATTGATAAATTAATTGTTAATTAATTAATTAATTAATTTAACTATATATTAAATATGATTTAATTATATAATTAAATTAATATTAATATTATAATATATTAAATAACTCCCACATAGTGAGGAGTTGTTTTTTGTTTTCTCCTCTCTCACAGTTTTTACATAAAGAATGGGAGACGGGAGTTAACACGTTGCAGAAGTGTTTTATAATTTCCCAAGAACTCTCCCTCTCCAATTGTCTCTTCTTCCCAAAATAATTCCCTTGTCAAAATTCAAAGAGAGCCCACAACTCTTCTTTGATTTTACCTAGAGAATAGTAAGGTTTTCATTGTGGTGGTGATCCAAAAGAGAAGAAGAGTTGCTGTGTTTTTCATTGGAGATTCTCACCAGTTCGTGATTCAAAAAGGAGAAGAGTTTCTACAACAAAGACGGTCTTCAAAGATAGGAAACATCGTTTTCTCTTATTCTTCTCCTAAGCATGCTAATATTTTGTTGTTTATCCTTAATGCATGTTCTCTGTAATTTTTTTTTTTAAAAAAACAAATTTAATGACACAAGACGATCAATCGCTTCCGCTGGAAATTTGATTCCTTCAAAGTGAACTTAACTTAGATTGATTCTCTCTTGAAAGGACTTGTATTGATAAGTGCCCTATGGAGGGAATTGAATCTCAGCGAAAGCGTGTGATCGCATTATTTGATTTCTTGAAAAAATTAAAAATACGAACAATTAATAAAAGGTTAAGCACATACCTTTGTTGATCCATAATTTAAGCAAAGTCTTCTCCTCGAACCTAAAGTCTTCTCCTTGTAGTCTTCCTTTTCTCAAAAGATCTTCCTTGCTATGACTCTGGCAAGGATCCAGTTTGTGGGAACCGCTTCTTGAAAGAATGAGAAGAATTTTCTTAGAATCTTTCTAAGAAAATTGGGAAAATTTCTAGAGGAGGAGTTTTAAAGTATTATTCTTGTAGAGAGTGTGTGTTTTATGAAGGCTCCCAAAGGCCCTAGAACTCTATGGGTTACTCCTAATCCTATTAGGATAACTCCTCTGCAGAGAATTTAAATTAAATATTTAACAATATCCAATCATAATAAATATTTATCCAAATAATATCTCATATTAAATGGTTTAAAATATTTAAATCTTATTTAAATATTTATTTTCTACATAATCTTTAATTTGAATCTCATCCAAATAAAATAGTTAATTATTTGAATCTAATTCAAATTAATTAATTAATTCTCCCTTTATTTATTTATATGGACTTCATCCAAATAAATAATTAATTATTTGAATCATATTCAAATAAATTAATTCTCCATATTATAATAAACTTTAGAATAAATCATGTAATTGTATCCAATACAATTAATATTTTCCCTCATATATTTGAACATTTCAAATTTTTCTTTCAACATAGTTCATCCTTGTTGGTCCCTGGTGAGCTAGCAAGGGGACCTTATGGACCTACAGATTATAAGCTCCAATGATCCAATATTAATTAATTAAACCATTTAATTAAATTAATCTTCATTCATTAACTACAGGGCAAACCACAATAGACCCACAGTTGAACTCTTATGCACTGTAGGACAAGTTGTGTCCATAGATATAATCAGTATAAGCAAGTCGATCCTTCACGAGTTGTTCATAATTACAGCTAGGTCAAATGTCCATTATACCACTATAATTACCTCTTATTCTTAAGTACCACTGATTTCTCTAATGAACAATTTGTTTATGATTCAACCATAAACTAAGTTCCTCTTGGGCTAGTGAGAGGATAGGGCCCCTTGTTGAAGACTCAAAATCAGCACTTAAGGGAACTACTCATCTACTTACCCTATTTGAGAAGGAGTGAATTCCATCTCGTGAAGTTATGTTCCCAGTTCCCTATTTAGTCAAATCCCTAAAATGGTAGGTTTATTGAGTCGACAACTTGGGCCACTCTCACCCATGCAAATTAAAGGACTAACCTCACAGACAGGAGTTCATAAGTCACTTAGGATTAAGATCGAGTCGCACATGATCATCTTATGAAATATTATTCTCATCAATTAACGGATTTACAAAGAGAAATTAAATATTTCGTGGTCCGATTTTTTATAAACTCTTGGTATAAGATACTCCCACTCACATGTCTCTACATAAACGGTTTGGATCAAACCATTTGTAACTATTACAAAGTGAGCCGTATCCATAGTGTCACTAGGATAAGGCACCCAACCTTATCCATATACTATAGACCTTTAGGTTATTTCTTGAACATGATCCACCCGTATGTCAACTACATATATGTTCAAGACTTCATGCAATAACCTTGAATTTTTTCGTTAATGGATAAATTAATATTACATAATTAATAATTAAATTAACTAATCAATTCCGAGGCTTTAGGGCACAAATTCCAACATCCTAACAATGTTACACACCCACATGCCCACAATTTCAAATAAGTTTTTATGCCCTGGCTTGAAACATATATATTTAGGAGAGGGAGAGAGACAAGTTTAATTTATTTAATTTAGTACGATAGTAAGTGGGAGAACCATATATGTAGCTCTTTTGGTAGCTAATGTTAGACGTGTTTTATTTTAACACGTATAATCAAAGTATGAACTATGTGTGTGGGTTAGTATTTTATCACATTGGGTTATTTTATTAGTTTGTGTTCTATTATGTGATCTATTTAATTAAGGCCTTAGATTCCTAATTAAGTAAGAACTTAATGAGTAGAATCTCATTTCTAGTTAATTAGGGTTTAATGGGAACCCTAATTGAACTAGTATATGAAGAAACCTTAGGGCTATGGTCCCCAATATACCAAAATAATATGCACTCAATCTTTCTTGAATCCCATCTAGAGAGAGATCCCACTAAGTGCATTCAGAGTTTTGGTTGAGGTAGATAATGGCCACCTTATAGCTATCTTCAGTCTTTTAACGGAATTTGGTATGTTATTTATTCTTGACAATTTGATAGGAATGATCCTAGGATTTATCTATTCAATATAGATATAAAGTATTTTTTTACTAACAGCTAACCCATATATACTATATGTCAGTTGAGCTATGCTTAGATCATTTTCATGAAATGGACAAATTAAGATTATTTCTTACAACTATTCATAAATCATACAGAATAGTGAAAATGTGACCAAATGTCTTAAGTTGATGATAAAAGTAAAATATAGTTATACACAAATGGCTAATTCAAAAATAATAATTTATAGGTTAAATTGCAAATTTTGTCTTTATGACTTAGAGAAAGTTAGAATTTGATTTCTCTTGTTTATAATCAGAATTTAGTCCCTATGGTTTGATAAAACTTAGGGACTATTTATGAGGTTTTTTACAAAGCAATAGAGACTATTTTTGAAGTTTCATCAAACCATAGAGACTAAATTTTAACTTTTAAAATCATAGTGACTCTTACGAATTTGGTCCCTATGGTTTGGAAAAAGTTAGAATTTTGTCCTTATGGTTTGGAGAAAATTAAAATAGTTCTTGCGGTTTAAAAAAGTTAGAATTTAGTCTCTATATTAGAGACTATTTATGATGGTTTTATCAAACCATAGAGACAAAATTCTAATTTTAAACCATAGGAATTCTCTAATTTTTTTCCAAACCATATTGACTAATTTGCAATTTAACCTATTATATATTAGAAACTTTTAACACTATTTTTTTTTTAATAGTACAGCAACCGTAGGAATGATGATCGAACATTCAACTTCTAAAGATGTTACTTTGGCTTCAACACTAAGCTCACTTTCGCTTCAACATTGTCCTTTAACCATTATAATATTGTGAAAAAAAAATTTAATCATTATGCTAATTGTTCACAAGTCATTAAACAAATGAGCATAATATGATATACGAATAATCAGATTGGTTAGAGATGTTGGATAGGTGGTAACATGAGCATATAATATTAACAAAACATCTTTTAATTAACAATGAAATTTGTTCAGTTACACTTTATGCATTTTAATAATATATTCTTTTTCCAATTGACCATTGTTCATGCTCTTTAAATATGTTTAACCTTTATGTTTATTATATATTAGTCCTTCAAACTTTCAACATTGTCCTTTAACCCTTATAATATTGTGTAAATAATAATTTAATCATTATTGCTAACTTTTCACAAGTGATCATTAAATAAATTTGATGAACATGTCGGTATATTTTTAGCCAATGATCTAAATGTTTGCCTAAAAAGAATGTGGGAATTAGAATGTAGTTGGTGGTCTATTTCCAATTTGGAAATCCATAATGATTTAAGTTAAATAATTAATAAGACGTTAACTACTAAATTATACAAAAATACCCTTAAATTTTATATTTTGGGTGAAAAGTACCATTAAAATTTTTGGAAAAAATTTCAAAAATACTTTTCCCGTTAGTTTGGAATGAAAACCTTGATTGTTTTGTTTAAAAAATATCTTTGAACTTTCAAAATTTTAAAGAAATATCCTTAAACTTTTTTTTAAACAAAAAACCCTAAAAGATACCCTTAATCTTAGTATACAAACCCAAGCCATTAATACTCATTTCAAAAATATTTTAAACTCTCAAAGGTTGCTTTAGTACTCTTATCTTTGCAAAAATAAAATAAAATAATGATAATAAAAATGTTCCTACCGTTAGCATAGATCACAATTTGTTTGATGTTTCTTGAGTTTGAAAAGTACCAATTTTAAAACAAATTATATAGATATTCTATTTTTTCTCATATAGATACCCTCATTTTTCTCTTATTTGTCCAATTCTTGCATCAATTTACTCATAACAAAATGTAAATAAAAACTTCAAGTTAAAGCATAAAATCTCACAAAATTATTTAAAAATCAAAATCTCCCCTTAAAAACGGACCAAAATGATAAAAAGTCAAATCCAAAAAGAATATATTTAGCTATCAACACACACCAAACTACTAAGGTACAACCTTGTTCAAACATATATAAGTCCTAAGGTCCCCTTGGTGCTTCCATTATTCTCGTTATAATCGATATACCTTACCGGAAGATGACAAGTTTTGTTTTTTTTTTTTTAATGAGATAAGCAAAGGTCAACAATTAACAAAAAGGAGAGTAAGATGAGAGAAAAAAATAGAGAAGTATTAGATCATATATTGAAGTAGGAAAGAGAGGAAATGACATAGAGAGGTGATGGGGTGTAGATAAATGGTAAAAGCATTTTTACTTTAAAGATAAGAGTACTAGTGCAACTTTTGAAAGTTTAGTGTCATTTTTGCAATGAGGTATAAACGGTTTCTGTTCATATATTAATTGTAAGAGCATTTTTTAAACTTTTGAAAATTAAAAGGTATTTTTTAAACAAAACACAAACAATTTCCATCTAAAACTAATGGTGAGGGTATTTTTGGAATTTTAAGAGTATTTTTGAAGCTTTTAGAAGTTTAGAGGTTATTTTAGCACAACATACAAAGTTTAAGGGCATTTTTCATAATTTAGCAAAAATAACAATAATAATAAGGTAAAATACCATTTTTGTCCCTATACTTTGAAGTTTATTTGCTTTTATTTTATATAAATCTTAAAGTTAATTTTACTAGATTGGTTAAATAATAATAACAATTTTCATGTAAGAAAATACAATATGTGAATATGTTTACAAATTTTATAATAGTTTAAATGCATGGATAACAATTTTTTTTTTTTTAAAAAAATCAATAATGGATTATCATTGTGGATTAAATTTAAGATTAATATTTGAAAGTACATGGACTAAAATTAAACAATTAAAAATACAAAAACTAAAATTGAACAACCTTCAAAGTGTATGGATTAAAATGACATTTTAACCTACTAATGACTACAAAGATTAAAACAACTTTCTGCATCAAGCTATAGGTACTTAAATATAAAATTTGAAACATTAAATTACAAATTAAAATATAATATTTTAGAGTATGAACTCTTAGCCAAAGGGGTAGAGGTTTAAACCATCCATGCCATAAATTGTTATACTCAAAAGAGTTAATAAATTAAAAAATTAGAAAAAGTGTGGGAACTCTTTTCGAGATAACATCAAAATTTTAGCGATTTGAACTTGTGCTATCAACTTCAAGTTTTGAGATTCGATTACTCCACTCCACGTATTGTTAAAAAAACATCTACTCAAAATAAGATCATTATCATTATTATTGTTAAGATTAATGTTTCAATCCTTATAACTTAGTTGGTTTTCAATATAATCCCTACCATTTTAATTAAAAGTTTTAGTCGAGTCTTAAATTTTTGTAAATCTCCCAAAAGCAATGTTGATGTGAAAAAAATTTGATAATGAAACTTCTACTACCATTGTACGGTATTGTCTTACTCTGAAACTCGTGTGAGTCATAATTTTACTTTTGATTTCACTAAAAAAAAATCGAAGAAGATAATTATCCTTTTGATATATCATAAATTGTTTATTTTCTTGGTCAATAAGAGATTTTATATAAATACTCATACAACTTTTAAAAATCATAAAAAGTAATAAATTAAAGACAAGTCACAATCCATCCAACTTAAAATATCCATATAAAGATTATTTCTTTTGAAATCATAATAATCAAATGTTAATATCAAAAATATATGGATGTCTTGATTTTGTGAAAATATTGATGAAAGTATTGATGAATGTCTATATTGTGAATACTACTACAAAATAGTAGGAAAAAAGAAAAAGAAAAAAAAAGAAATTTATAAAAAATAAAACATCTCATTCTCTTTCAATAAGTTAAAAAAATTATTATTAAAATGCCATTTTGGTTTTCATACTTTGAAGTTTGTTTAATTTTAATTCATATACTTTTAATTATCCAATTTTAGTCTCGTAATTTCAATAAATCTCAAATTAGTCGCTCAAAATTAATTTTTATTAAAATTGATAAATTAATTATAATAATTTTCATGCAAGAAAATACGAGATGTGAATTAATATATTTTCAAAATTTGTAGTAAAAATGTTATTAAATAACAATTGTTCTTTTAAAAAAATAAACAATAAACTAGCATTAGACACTAAATTTAAGATTTATTAAAAATATATGGACTAAATTTGAACAATTGAAAGTATATAGACCAAAATTAAATAATTTCTAAAGTATTAAATAATTTCTAAAGTATTGAGACCGAAATAGTTTTGACCAAAATAATTATTAATACGTACTCAACTCATATTATTGATTTTTATTGATATTTTTGCTATGATCCATGTATTAAATTTTTGTTAAACATGTCATCATTTCCACATTTACTTGTCTGTGTCAATATAAAACATAAAAATAAGTAACAAAATATTAGTATTGTGAGTGAATATAATATAAACTATAAACATTTTAAATTTGTTTAAAAGCATAAAATTTTATTTATTAATTTAAATAATTTAGGGAAATCATCTTAAATGACAAAACTGTTGAAAAAATTTACAACTAATAACAAAATACACAGTCTATCTACGATAGATAGCGATAAACTACTATATGTGTCACAAGTAAAATTTTGCTATATTTGTAAATATTTTAGTTCTTTCTGCTATATTTGAAAAGAGTTCAATAATTTATTTAAATGTTTTGTTTTATAATTCTTTTTTAAATAGTCATTAATATTAATATTTTATTAATATTTTTATACACATTTTTGTAAAGCTGAGTCCTCAACATTTCCGTTCACATCAATATTTTAAATTATGTTCCTCAAATTCTTTTCCTAAAATATTATGAATTTAAACTCTTATTTTTTGTTCATCCTCAAGCGCTTGGTTGATGGTTGACACAATCTACGTAACTAAAACAATTATTATATATATAAATATATATTCGTGTTCTTTATTCGTGTTCTTTTGTAATATATTTTATGGTCATCCAAAAATAAAATAATAATAATAATAATAATAATAATAATAATAATAAATTATAAAAAATGATTTTTGAACTTTGTATTTTCTATTAAAATACCCTCGACTTTCAAAAGTTTCAACAATAACCTTAAACTTTCAAAAGTTGTTCAAAAATACCCTTACCATTAGTTTTGGATGGAAATCATTAAAGTTTTATTTCAAAAATATCCCTAAATTTTCAGATGTTTCAAAAGTACCTTTGAAATTTAAAAAAGTTCTAAAAAATCATTAATACCTCGTTGCAAAAATAATTCTAAATTAAGGAAAAGAACAATTTAAGAATGCTCGTATCGTTAGTATGGTGATAAATTTGTTTCAAGTTTTATTGGCTTAAAAAAACAAAATTTATAGCAAATTATATAGATATTACTCTTTTTTCCATATAGATACCCTCATTTTCTAATATTTTTTCAATTCTTACAACAATTTTCTTAGGAAAAAAAAAACCAAATTTTAAAATAAAACATAAAATCCGACAAAAATTAGAAACCTCCAAAATCAAAATCTCCACGATAAATAGTTAAATAAAAAAAAAGGTATTTGACTATTAACAACTTCACGTATAACTTTATTAAAACATTTAAGTTTTAAAATATCTTGGTGCTTCCATAATTCTTTTTATTCTTATTATAGTCTATATACCATAAGTGAAGTTTGCAGTTTTATTTATTTATTTATTTTAAATTAAAAAAAAATTAAAATAATATTGATGGTTTCTGTTCATATAATAGTAAAAATATTTTTTATTTTTTATTTCTTAAATTTAGAATATTTGAAACGTTTTAATTTTCAAAAAGTATTTTTTACACAAACTACATAGTTATTTTGTATAATTTAGCGGAGTAAAAAAACTATATAATTTCTTAATAGGATTTTTGTTTATTTTTAAGAGTTTCCAAATCCAACAGTGGGCCCGGATATACTTGTCATTAACGGTCATCAAATTGAACCGTTCGGTCCGGTTCAATACATAAAAACAAGACAACAAAGAACAAACGAACAATCCAACCGGTCGAAATGGATTGGCCGAACGATTTCCTTCTCTTCTTTTGTACCTTCAACATTTCAATATTCGTCGTCTTCTTCTTCTTCTTCTCTGCTCCAACCTCCAAAACAATGGCGTCTCTACAAGAATTACTCACTCGAGAAGGATTTGAGGGCAGTAATTTCCCGAGTAATCGAAAACCCTCAAGGCCTAAAGGAAGAAGCAGAGCAGCCCCTGATGATTCTGTAACTTTGCCCATTTACATTTGCCACGACAAGAAAATCATCGATTCTTCAAAGAAAAAGCTCCATAAACCTCTTATTCGAAATGGGTCTTCCGTATATTCCTCGAAACGAGTCGGTTCTGTCTCCGAGACCTTGCTCTGTAAATCAATGGAGGAACCCGCCATTGATGAAATTGCTATACGAGCTGTGGTTTCGATCCTTAGTGGGTATGTGGGGAGGTACTCAAAGGACGAAAGTTTTAGAGAAATTGTGAGAAAAAAGTGTAATCCGTGTTTGATACGAAAAGGGGAAATGGAGAGTGGGATTTACAGTAATTTGGAGATGGGTATGAAAAGTGTTGACAGATTGGTTGAAGTAGGCCATGGCAATGAAAGGGAATTGAGAATGAAAGCTTCTAGGAATTCCATTGGGCTTCTTAATATGGTAGTTACTTCTTTGAATTCTGCAAAAAAATCTACCAAAAATGGTGCTCATTCTCATCTTTCTGCATGTGCTCAGCTCTATTTAGCGATTGTTTATAAGATAGAGAAGAATGAGAAGGTTTCTGCTAAGCATCTTCTTCAGCTGTTTTGTGATTCTCCATTTTTTGCTCGAACCCATCTTCTGCCAGAGCTTTGGGAGCATTTTTTTCTTCCTCATCTACTCCATTTGAAGGTTTGGTACAATCAGGAGCTTGAATTTATGTCCAACTTTGAATGTGAACATAAGGAGAGGAAAATCAAGGCCTTGAGTAAGGTCTATAATGAGCATATGGATAGGGGAACTGTTCAATTTGCTTTGTATTATATACAGTGGCTCAAAGATGGAGCCAAAGCCCCTCCTGTTCCTGTGGTTCCTTCACCATCAAAATCCATCCAAAAGAATTCGAGACGATCGTCGGATTCCTACTTTTCGCAGTCGTCTTCGAATAAGAATCTGTAAGTTTCTTCACGACTATGTTTCTTTGTGTTATTTGAAGTGAAATGTCCACCTGAATAATGATTTGATGAGTTTTTTTTTTTCCTTCTTAAATGGTTGTTTTGGTGATGATGAAAGATATCATGCTGTTTTTGGTCCAAGTCTTGACCAGCAATTAGCAGAGTTGAGGAATGGAAATATGGTTGCAGCCAAGGCAAGGAGTTCAAATGGAAAGGAGATCTTATTTTCAGACAAGAACTATGAAAATAGTGTTTCTGTTCATGTCTGCAACTCTATCTTCATCTTCAATATACAATCATTTGGTTGGTTTTGTTAGGGAAATCTAAATGAACTGTTTTTCTTTTCCTCCCTTCTTTATTCTCTCTGTAGGATGAACACAGCAACCATAGAATGTCGTCCGTCCTTGATTACAGAAGTCATAATACCGACTCATGGCGCGAGACCGTAAAATCTGACTATTTTCGATTCTTCACATGTCAGAATATAACAAAAGAATACTTGGAAAGCAGCAATGCGATTACCAAGAACAGCTTTGTTAAAGTGGAAGGAAGAAACCATCTTCTTTCCGACGATTTTAGCAAGGCCATAACTGCAATCTGCTCCTCGGATATCTTGAGTGAGTGTGAGATAGCCATTCGTGTAGTAACTAAAGCTTGGTTGGACGCTCATGGTGACACTACCATTGAGGTTGCGCTATCGAAGCCACCAGTTGTTGAGGGAATGCTGGAGGTTTTATTAGCTTCAGACGATGATGAGATTTTAGAATTGGTGATTTCAGTTTTAGCAGAACTTGCTGCAAGGAGTGAGGTTATTCGACCGATGATATTGAACTCTGATCCACAGCTGCAAGTGTTTCTTAAACTCTTGAAAAGTAGCAGTCTATTCCTCAAAGCATCAATTTTACTTTACCTATCAAAGCCAAAGGCAAAACAGATGATTTCGGTCGAGTGGTTACCACTAGTCCTTAGAGTATTGGAGTTTGGAGGCCAGTTACAGACATTATTCTCGGTACGGTGCAAGCCACATGAAGCAGCATTTTACCTTCTGGACCAACTCCTGAAAGGGTTTGATGAAGACAGAAACTTAGAGAATAGTAGACACTTGATTTCGCTTGGGGGATTAAATCTGCTGCTGAGAAGGTTAGAGAGAGGTGAGATTGAAGAAAGAAAGAATTCTGTTTCAATAATTTCCTGCTGTATCCAAGCTGACGGAAGCTGTCGAAACTACTTGGCTGAGAATCTGAACAAGGCTTCACTTCTCGAACTTATCGTTCATGAAAGCAATAAAAACTCTGATAGATGCTGTTTGGCTTTACTTGTGGATCTACTCTGCCTTAGTCGGTATGGACTGTTTTTGTTACTTCTTGCTTTTATGTTGAATTTATAGTAGCTCACCCGTTAATCGAGCATCTCGAATGACTTAACAGAAGAACAAGGATCAATAAACTCCTGGATGGCCTTAAAGAAGGATGGAGTGGCTTGGGCATCATGAACATTTTGTCGGTTTATCTTCAGCGAGCTCTTCCTGAGGAGCAGCCTTTAGTTGCAACAATACTATTGCAGCTTGATTTCATGGTATTTCAGAGTTTTGATTCTTTGAAAAGCATATTTAAATAGCTTAAATTTAAAAGTAGAGATAACTGGAGTTGGTATCTCGGTCTTCTAAAGTTGTAATCTTCTTCTTTGGCCTCTTTGACAAGAAAATAGTACAGTTGTGTCTTGTTAACAGTGATTGCTTTTAAATAATTTGAATGGTTCCCACATGAAGTTGCAGTCACATTGCAGGAAGACCCCCTCAACTGCAGCATATTCAGAGAAGAGGCCATCGTGACGATTATAACTGCCTTGAACTCTCGAATATGTCAAGAAAAGGCACAGGACAATTTGGCTAGAGCTCTCTTGATTTTGGGAGGTCGGTTTTCATATACCGGAGAACCAAGCACAAAAGATTGGCTTCTACAACAAGCAGGTTTCAAAGAGAACTCTGACGATTCATCCCACAGCAAGCATCTGTATGATGACATCATGCAATTGGTGAGCTTTACTCCAAATTCTGATGGATTTTGTTATATTTAATTGACAACAATTGTTTTAGTTAGATTCTCATATTGATTTAAATATGCAAATTTGCCTCACTCCAAATGATCAGTATGAAGAGGAAGAAGATGTGGTGAATTGGCAGTTAAAAGCAGCTAATGTGTTGTTTAACCATGGACATAAGAGTTTATTGTCTGCCCTTTCGACATCAATGACTAGTTGTATCCCAAGTCTAGCAAAAGCAAGTCTTATCACGGTTTCGTGGACGAGCAGATACCTGTTTGTTATTAAAGACGAGAAGTTATGTTTAATGGCACCCTCGATTCTAGTACCGCCCTTGATAAAATACTTGAATCGCGACAAAGATGTCGAGGACCAAGTCCTCGCATCATATTCATTGCTTAATCTCAGCAAGTATACAGGTGAGAGTTGTTTCACTCTTTACATTTTCAGTCAAAATATAACATCAAACAAATATCTTCATTGTTCTTTTGAACATTGTGTACACAGAATGCAAGCATATCTTCCGATTGTACGATGAAGACGCTCTACACCATCTTCAAAATCTTTCTCTAGTGACATGGACAGCAGAAGAGCTAATCATGATCATTAAAAGCGGATCGAGGCATCCATATACCCAACAAGAGGATTCACACACTAAAAAAAGCTCAAGAAAATGATTCAGGTTTCTCTTCTTTCCTGGTTGTGCCCATTTCCTGCTCATTAAGATGATCATATATATATATATATATATATTTTATTCGATTGATTATTCCATTTCGAGCCGTTACTTGTAATTTCTAGTTACATTTACGACCTCCGATCCTTCTGTAAATAGTAAAGTGTAATGACAAAAGCCCCATCGTTGATGTTAAAAACAGAAAAATATTGAAATGTTTTTAACTGGGGTTGTGTTGTTTTGGAGTTGGGCAACCATTAGCAAATGTTGCTTTCAAAATTTGGTGGGAAGTTTCTACCAGTTGTCTTCTGATAAATGGGATGAAATGCATTATAAGGCAAAAGGCAAGTGAAAGTGGGGGCAATGACTTGTTGGATGCTCACTTGGGAAACAATCTCTTAAGTTCTTTTGCTCTTGTTTTCTTTTTTTTGTTTTTGTTTTTGTTTTTTTTTTTTTTCTTCCTCTTGAAGCACTTATGGCCCCCAAGTCTTTGCATCTTGGACCGTGGCAAAGCTTGGCATGCCACATATTTGTTTTGGAGTAAGGCAACAATTAGTTACATTTACGACCTCCGATCGATCGAACTGAGCTATCGATTTAAGAAAAATAAAAACTAATGTTAAAATCATTTCTTGATGATTGAAGCAATATTAGAACCAATTACTCAAATTAGAATTGGTAATATTTGAAGTGATTTTAGGTGATTCTAGAGTTCACAAAAACACTTTTGGTTTCTCTTTGTTGTTTTCTGAAAGTCACCTACATATGTGTTTCATATGGAATCAGTCCGGATAGCGTTGAGAATGGTTTTTGAGTGGGAATGATATTAAAAGTGGAGGAAAGTTGTGGAAGGGTGAAGGCTTTGGAAGAAACTTCCAAGTTGGAAAGTTGCATTATTTTTGTGAGAAGAGAGAA